>SOPF01029083.1:0-34535 GCA_012979155.1 Hypericum perforatum | reverse complement strand
GCTCAGTTGGTAAGCCACAAAGAAAGGAAATACAGAAAAGAGGAGAGAGGATTGATGAGAGAGGAAGAAGCAGATAGGTAAAGAAATTTGACTCGGTAAGTGATCTTCCATTCAGATTTGGACTTCAAAATTAAAAAAAATTTGTAGAGCATGAACGGACCTTTCTAATGGTGTATTTACACATTTTACTTGAATCATGGAGTCAATGGGAAATTGTTCTGAACACAGAGCTTGTTTCAGGGGTAGTCAATGAGCAACGGGAAGAAGATCTGCCTGGTAACTGGACTTTACCTACAATTTGGACTTGGCGGGTTTGGAACTGTTTCTAGTACACTTCTTGGGCTTTTCGAAATTGTATCGTTTGCTTGATTTGGTTGAGGAAAATGTCTTATGCATGCTTTTGAAGTTTGGATAGTCTGGCTGAGTTCACAACTGAGCATGTTTGAGAGTTGAGTTTGATAAGTGGATCCTTTTTTATTCTAAGGTTAATTGTTGGTTCTGAGATGCTAAGTATATATAGGAGAGTTGTGTTAAAGTGAGGTTTGGGCTTGGTTTGGTATGTTTGAGAGATTTTCGATGATTATTTGTGGTTGGACTTGCGATTAGCTTCATAGAGGTTTGGTTTGGCAAAACAGATTGTTGTGCATGCTTGGGCTTGTGTGACTTGTTCTCAGAGCATATACATGTTGGTACTTGGTATGGAATGAAGCATTTAAAAGGTTTGAGCTGTTTGTTACGTTTGGTTTGTTTTTGCAATGACGATTTGCGATTGCATCTTAGTTAGTCGTTTTGAAGTGTTGGATGTGAATTGGTTTTGGAAACCAAGGGTTAACCTCAGTTGTGGTTATATATATTTGTACAGATTTTACCAGGGCATTTTGATGAAGGAACTTTAAGAGGAAGAAGTTTCGGATTTGAGAATCTACGCTTCCGAGCATCATTATCTGTGTAAAAGGATAGCACATGATAACTTTAGTTGTGTGTGTTGTATGTTTGTTTCAGATCTTGATGATGTGCATCATATGCATTTTGTTGGTCTATGGTACATTTGGACATACTTTTGATTGGTTTGTGAAGCATGTGACATTGTAAATAGTCAGCTAGATTGCTAGCTTGGAGCTAATTTTTTTTGTTTGGTGGATGTGATTCTGGTCCATAGGGTCATCGGTCTGTCAAGATATGTATTTTTGTGAGAGAAATGAATAGGCTTTCCTCTACTAATCGGGGATATTAGTCTATGAGCTCATAGTTTTGGGAATATCACTAGTTTACATTTGTTTGCTTTCACTAGCTTACATTTGTACGCTAGATTTGTGTTTGTATGAACAGAGATTTTTTTGGCCATTTGGATATCTGTAACAGTCAGAGGAAGGGGCAATACCAAACCTATTCATCAGTCTATTTATGTATCTATATTTGTGTTTGGTATTATGTATAGAATTTGGTCATCGTGCATTTTGATTTGAGTGAAGTCAAGCATGATTAAGTTCTGTTGCATGCATATGTCAACCATAACTAATATATTATGTTCTATTTTCTTGCTAAGTGTTTTCGGACATTTTCCCCTTACAAATCTATTTCAGGTTCTCAGAGGTTTTAGATCGTTTCGAGTGTTCAGAGTCTGTGGTACCAGCCCAGCTCTTTCTCTTTCGAGGGCTATTTTTTGAGGTCTCCAGATGGTGCCATTGCTCCCTTCTGTATAGTTGCTCCGTAGTAATAGTGTTTTGGAGATGTTTTGTTTATTTTTTGTTTGTAAATTAATTTGGTTTGATTTTAGTATATTTTTTTGGCTTGGTATGTAAATTGTCTTTCGCTTGATTTTATTCATTGTGAGATTGTTTTGAGGCTTACTAGACTTGCATTGTGTTGTCAATATGTCGCGAAGTCTAGAGCTGGTCACCGACCTTAGATTGGGTCATGACACGTACGCCAATGGCACCTAGCGTACGCTAGGGATAAGACTGACAGAATTTGCAAGTGGTTGAGTTGATGGTTGGACAAATGGGGCATAAAGCAAGTCGATCATTTAATGCTTGTGATGATGAATTTGGCAGACTTCTAAGATATTTTGTTAGGATATTTTGTTAAACCTACTCTTAAGTATTTTAGCTTTAGTATATGTATTAGTATATGGGTCTAAGTGTCTTCCTCTCTCTCCCTCTTGTCTAAAAACCAAAAACATTTGACTAAGTAACATATTTCTCTCTGTCTTGTACATGAGTGGGAAGGAAGGAAAGCTTGAAGAACTTTGATAAGCTTTCTTACCTTTTACTCTTTCCTTTTATTCTTTAATAAGTATGTTGATCATATCAAGCATGTGTGAGTAGTTATTTGTGAGTTTGGTGCTTTAAAACCATACATGTAGCCATGGTTTAGAGGGGTGAAAATGCTTAGGAATATGTTCTTATTAATGTTCTTGATACCATGCTTTGACTTGCTTGATCACCAAGCCTTTGTACTTAGTTAAATCTTGAGACCAAAAAGAGATAGGTTTAATAGAGAGGTTAGTTTGATGACGGGTTGCTTCGTTAGAAGAGAAATCTTCCTTGGTGGCCTATTGTGCACTGAGTTATACATGTAGTTGGCACTTAGCTAGATTAGATAGTTGGTGCGGGCGAAAGCACATATCTAGCCATTCTAAGCTTAGCTAAGGATCAATTTGGACTTATCTAGCACGAAAGGGTAGATTGGTTGCTTTAGAAACACTCGGACCATATCACGTACACAATATACCTACTAATCTTTTGGTTATGTTGGTTTTTAAGGCACCTTACTCATTTTAGTGTTCTAAGTTGTTTAAACAAGTTTGTTGTAAACTAGATAAACCATTAGTTTGTTTAAACTTTAGATCGTGTGTGTAATCAACCAAACTTCATAATATGAACTAGTAATAAACCAAAGAGCTGACATATAAACTCAGTTCCTGTGGGATGATATTTTCTCAACTTACTCTGTATTATTTCTCCCGAACACTTGGTGCATGCCAACCGTATCTGGTGTATGCCAGAGCTGCCCAATTGAGACATTTGACACATGCCATTAGCAACTAGTGCATGCTAACTCAGCCATAATGAGAGACATAGCGCATGCCATCCACACCCGGTGTACGCTATCCTGACCAGACTATAACATAACACAAATCAGTAGTGATCAATTGGCATCGTTGCCGGGGATTGAGTTATATACACTCAATTTGGTGAACAAACTTGGATTTGGAAATTTTATATTTTATTTACTTGTGATAAAAGTTCCAAGGAAATTTAATTTGCAAGACAAGTTACTTGCATGCCCGTAAGCCATTCTACAAACAATTCTCCTTTGAAAATTGAAATAGACATTGCACGGTTAGAAAGGTCATTGCAAAGAGAGAGATAAGAGAAAGAAAGAATAGACGAGCCGCAAGAAGGTTAAGGATCACATGCTTCTAGGATGTCTTTAATAGATCATGGAAGATCAAGATTAGGGGGAGCACTAATTGGAATACAAACGCCGTCTGTCGAAGCTAATTACTTCAAAATTAAGCTAGCTGTAATTTATATGCTTCAAGCTTCCTCACAATTTTATGGTCTACCTAATGAAGTCGCCAATGACCATATTTCAAACTTCATGGAAATAGCTGAGAACTTCAAGTACCCTAGAGCATCTGATAACACTGTTAAGATTAGGATGTTTCCATTTACTTTAAAGGACAAGGCTAAGCTTTGGTTCAAATAATTAAATGAAACTCCAATCAACACTTGGGAAGAATTGGCAGATGCTTTTCTAGATAAGTATTTCCCATACTCAAATACTAACAAACTCGTTAAGGATATTAACAACTTTGAACAATTTGAAGGTGAGTCTTTGAGTGAAACATGGGAGAGATTTAAGGATTTGCAACGAAAGTGCCTACACCATAGATTGATAGAAGAGTCTTTGCTAAAGACTTTTTATTTTAGCCTTGCACCATCAACAATGGGAACTATGATGCTGCCTTTAATGAAAATTTCCTGAGAAAGGAAAGGGATGAAGCTTACCATATTTTGGAGGAGTTGGCAACAACAAACATGTTGATGACCAATGTTAGAAGGCAACCCATAAGGGAGGTAATGGAGGTTAGGGAGTGAAGCAAGAAAAGAGGAATTATTGAACTTGATGCTTCCTCATCTTTCCAATCGCAATTGGATCTAATGGCAAAATAGTTGCACGACTTGAATCTAACCAAAGTTGATGTTGTGACTATGGAACAAACTTGCGAAGCTTGTGGGAATGTTGGCCACGAGTTTAGTCAATGTGCCATGATGACTCAACCTAAAGAGCCAGTGAATTATGTTAGTGGCCAAGGACAAGGAGTAAACCATATGGGAAATAACCCATATTTTTCAACACACAACCCTGGATAGAGGAATTACCCTAACTTCACATGGAAGGGAGGAAACAATGATTATAGTCTGGCCATTGTCCTTAATAAAGGACTGCCTTTACGTATTCCATAACAAGGACAACCACCTGGTTTTCAACCACGTGGATTTCTGGGAGAAAGAATGGGATCACTTGAGGATAGATTTGACAAGGTGGAAAAGTATATCCAAGATAGTAGAGGATCATCTACCCACCAAAGACAAATATTGAAAGCCTTAGCTAATCAAGAAGTAAGGCAAAATAGTATGGAACAATTCCGTAAAGGTCAAGCAACTGCTATGCACAATATGGAGGAACAACTTGGAGAAATTTCAAAGGCAAATGCCTAAAGAGCATCAGGCTCTCTCCCAAGTTCTATCAAAACAAACCCCAGAAGCCACGTAAATGTAATCTCCTTGAGAAGTGGCAAGGAATTAGCTTCTCAAATAGTAAAAGAGAAGGCTAAGGAAAGTGACATAGTGATTCCCAACAAAGACAAGGGGGAAGAAGTTCAGAGAGAGAAGGTTCTACTTAATGAAATTGCGGAGGAGAAAGAAGTATACGTACCACCACCATCGATGATCCCCATTTTACCTTATCTTAGAGGGTAAAGAGAAAGATAGGGATAGATGAGAAATTTCTCCATTTCATGGAGAAAATGAAGAATATTCAGATCAGTGTCTCTTTTCTTCAGATGCTAGACCAAATGCCATAGTATGCTAAGTTTCTAAAGGAACTCGTCATCAAGAAGAGGAAGTGGGAAGATGGAGAAACAATTGCCCTCACAGCAGATTATAGCTCTCTAATTTCCCATAATCTTCCAAAAAAGTTACAAGATCATGGGAGTTACTATTCTCTATTTCATAGGTGATATGGAGTTTCCAAAGTGTTTATTTTATTTAGGCGCAAGTATCAACTTGATGCCTTTATCAATATTTAGGAAACTTGGTTTTTGTGAAGTTAAGCCAACTTCAATGCTTCTACAGTTGGCAGACCAAACTATAAAGAAACCATTCAGTGTGATTAAGGATGTCCTGGTGAAGATTGATAAGTTTATCATCCCAGTTGACTTTGTGGTTCTGGATTTTTTTTAGGATAAGAACTATCCACTAATTTTTGGCAGACCCTTCCTCAACACAGCATATGCTTTGGTAGATGTGCATAATGGAAAATTGGTTCTGAGGATTGGAGAGGAGCAGGTTGAGTTTAAAATGACTAGTGTCATGCAACATCCTTTTGATGAAGGGATGTGCATGAAAATTGACATTGTTGATGAGTGTGTCCTTGAGTTCTGCAAGGAAAATACCTCTAAGATTGAGGATAAAGAAGAAGAAGAAGAAGAGGAGATTGTGGAATAAGTCATGGAGGAAATTGACAAGAAAGGTCTTCTTGAGGAATTGGAAATTAATTTGAAATATAGAACTCCACCTTCAATTGTTAAGGCTCCTTCCTTGGAATTGAAAGAGCTACCCTCACATATGAGATATGCATTCTTGATAGATGGAGGGAGATTATCAATAATTATATCAAACAAGCTCAACGAGGAAGAAGAAGAGAAGGTGATTTCAATTGTAAATAGGAAGATTAAGGCCATTGCTTGGCAAATATCTAATATCAAGGAGATAAGCTCAAAAATTGTTATGCACCATATTCACATAGAGGATAGAGCAAGGTCGAGAGTAGACTGGCAAAAGAGGCTGAATCCTAACATAAAGGAGGTTGTGAAGAAAGAGGTGATCAAACTCCTCAAAGTTAGAATTATTTATCTGATTTCGAATAATGAGTGGGTTAGCCTAATCCATTGTGTTTCCAAGAAAAGGGGAATGACAACCTTGACAAGGTTTTGGAGAGGTATGAGGAAAAGGATCTTATGCTCAACTGGGAAAAATGCCATTTTATGGTGGATGAAGGGATAGTTCTTGGGCACAAGATCTCTTGAGCTGGAATGGAAGTTGACAGAGCTAAGATAGAGGCAATAGAGAAGATGGATGTGCCAATCGTAGTTAGAGGAGTTAGAGCATTTTTGGGTGATGCAAGATTCTATAGAAGATTCATCAAGAACTTCTCTTTAATCGCAAAGCCTTTAACAAACTTACTGGTGAAGGACGTGTCCTTCAACTTTGATGAGCAATGCCTTAAGGCATTTGATGCTCTAAAGAAGGACCTTATCATAGCTCTGGTTATTTCATCACCAGACTGGAAGCTTCCATTGAATCGATGTGTGATGCAAGTGATCTTTCTTTGGGTTATGTGTTGGGACAGAAGAAAGAGGGAAAGTAGAGTACTGGTAGGAGCTCAACTCAATTATACAATAACAGAGAAGGAGATGCTTCTAGTTGTTTATGCGTGTGACAAATTCAGGCCATACTTGCTTGGTTCGAAAGTGATAATCTATACTGACCATGCAGCTTTGAGGTATTTATTCTCAAAGCAAGATGCCAAGCCTCACTTGATGCGCTGAATTTTGTTACTCTAAGAATTTGACTTGTCCATCTAGAATAAGAAAGGAGTAGAAAATGTTGTTGCAGATCATCTCTTTTGATTAGAGAAAAGCAACGGGATGGAGATTGATGGAAAGATTCAAGAAGAGTTTGCAGATGAAACCATAATGACAATTAGTAGAGTGGAAGCCCCCTGGTATGCGGATTTTGCCAACTTTTTAGTTAGAGGAGTCATTCCTACAGACTTAAGTTATCTCCATAGGAAGAAGTTTCTAAGGGATGCTCAAACATATGTGTGGGATGATCCACACCTCTTCAAGAGGTGTAGTGATGGGATGCTTTGATGGTGCATTACCAGTTGGGAAGTAGCAAACATTCTAGAGCAATATCACAACACTCCATACTCAGGTCATTATGGAGCGATAAGAACTGCATCACAAGTCTTTGAATGTAGATTCTATTGGCCTTTCATCTTCAAGGATTCAATACTTATGTTGCTCAATGTGATCGCTACCAAAGAATGGGAAACATCTCAAAAAGGAATAAGATGCCAATATCTGGGATTCTTGAAGTAGAGCTCTTTGATATTTGGTGATTGGATTTTATAGGACCTTTCCCCATATCTTATGGCAACAAATACATCATGGTAGGAGTAGACTATGTTTCTAAGTGGGTAGAAGCTTTGGCATCACCAACAAATGATGCTAAAATAGTTATCTGCTTCATTAAGAAGCTCTTCTCAAAATTCGAAGTACCAAGAGCAATAATCAGCGATAGTGGGTCACACTTTTGTAACAGGCCATTTGAGATCTTGCTAAAAAGGTATAGGGTAACGCACAAGGTGGCAACATCATATTATCCCCAAATAAGTAGACAAGTTGAGCTTTCAAATCGAGAGCTCATGAAAAATTTACAAAAGTTGGTCAGTTCCGTGAGAAAATATTGGTCTAACAAGCTTAATGATGCCTTATGGGCTTATCGGAAGGCATTTAGAACACCTACAGGAATGTCACCTTACAGGCTTGTTAATGGTAAAGTATGCCATCTTCCAGTAGAGCTTGAGCATCATGCATTTTGGGCCATCAAGACCCTTAACTACAATTACAAAGAGGCTAATGAACAAAGAATTCTCCAACTAGAAGAGTTGGATGAAATTTTGAGATTCAAAAGCTCAAGACTTTACAAGGAAAGGACCAAGAGGAGACATGATGCCAATATCATAAAGAAGGATTTCAAAGAAGGGCAGCATGTTCTTCTCTATAACTCGCGGCTGAGACTCTTCCCTGGGAATTTCAAATCCAAGTGGAGCAGCCTATACCGTATTATTAAGGTGTTCCCTTTTGGGGCACTAGATTTGCAAGATAGCAAGGAAGGAATCTTTAGAGTAAAAGGCCCAAGATGCAAAATCTATATTAGAGGGGGCAACATTAATTGAGATACAGAGGTGCAATTGATTAATGTGTCATCCAGTGCATGAACAAAAGGAACAGAGTCAAGCTAATGAATTTAAAAATTAGGCATGTCTTTTATTTTCATTTTTATGTCCTCTTTTACTAGGAGAGAATAAATAATAGGATATTTTGTACTAAGTATATTCTTTTAGTTAGAGTCTTAGTTTCCAGACAGATCCCTGTGGACATTTGTCTCATCATTCTTTGTCAAGTGAAAGACACTGAGAAGTGAGCAACAAGATAAAAACTTTTTGAAACACTCCAGAGGAACATCAAAGAGTGCCTACAAGAGAAGGATGAAGAGATTTGAGTATTGTCCTAGGTGTGGGAAGTTTGAGCACGAAGGTGACTATAGCAAAAATAGGACTAACTCACAAAATAAGTGTATAGTGTTACTGTGTAGTGACCCTATTAAGCTTAAAGCTAAAAAGGCTGCAAGGAAAGGTAGTTCTACATGGTATGCCATTCGTGAATTATGTGAATTACGAAAGTCAAAGTTGCATTTGTGACCCAGGAGAATGGGGCATCTAGTTTTCAAGCTTTCCAGGAATGCAGCATACATAAAAGCCAAAAAAATTAGATTAGCATGTTTTGTTTCTTATGCGTGATCTTTTAGTTTATGTGTTTGCATCATAAGTGTGAAATTTTTGTGATTCGTACATAGTTGGCATAAATTGAAGACCTGGTGTACGCCAAGTCAAGTCAAGTGCAGAAGGTATGGTGCATGACAAGGTGACTGACATACGCCAAGTATGCAAAAACAAAGAAGCTGGCATATGCCAATCCATCTGGCGTATGCCAGGTTCGGGCAGATTCAAATATAAACCCCTCGGGGCATGTGCCATTCTTTATAAAAAATCAAAATCCAATCCTTCCTACCACTAAAAACTTGAAAGTCGAATGAGCCCAACCTCACCCAACCATTTACCTATAATACCCAAGGTCTGAAACATCATTTGCAATGGCGGATGCTGTAAGATCTAGACATAGGGGCCGAAATCTCCCAGCCAAATGCTTATGGAGGAATTCACCACCACATCCTGATTCTCCATTCCCGGACATCCACGAGCGCTATGACGCTCCCTTTGCAATCTTTCACGATTAGGAAGGAGAGAGGTATCAAAGACTCTACAACCTTTCTACTTTAAGCCATTTTAGCATAAATTGGGAAAAAATGGAAATTTTAGGGATAGCTGATCAGTTGAGTGATAATTTGGAGATGATGGGTTGGGATTATTTTGCTGACATTGGCATAATGGCTAGGACAGAGCTTTCATTAGAGTTCTATTGTACATTACAGATTGAGCACAATAGATCTTCCTTCACTGCATGTTTATTTGACACAGATTTTAGTATGAATAAGGAAACATTCAATGATCTCTTTCAGTTAAAGTCTAGAGGAGGTGCATTAGATTTTGAGCCTACTGATCTGGCCCATAGGGAGTGGCAAGAATTTATGGGCTTTGATCAATACGAGTTGGAGAAGGCACCTAGTGCCCTAATTAGGGAACCACATCTAGGCATCTTCCATCACTTTATGACTCTAACCTTCAGTAGTCAATTTAAGGAGTCTAAGTTGTTTTGCTTGCAACTTTATGCCATTCATTGCTTGTGCTATGAGGATCCTTTTAGTACATTCACTATGGTCATAGATTGTTTTGTACATATGATTAAGGATATACCAAAGAGTTTGTACTTGGGCCATATTATCTCCTGCATTGCATGTCACTTTTTCCCTGAGAAATTTCCAGCTTTTAGAGGGACTATCATTAAGACAGTGTTGCTCAACATCCAAAAGCTTCATTACAGTAAGCTGATCAAGAAGATGATGAGAGATAGAGAGGAGATAGTCGAGTATAAGCCTTGGGAAGAGAGGAGAGCAGTCCAAGATTGCTTTAAGACAACTATGCTGATGCCTGAGCAGAAACAATAGGGTCCCGGCCATCCAGACAGAGCAGGTCCCAGCCAGCAGAACGAGGGACCTAGCCCTCAGGCAAATAGGTAGACTGGTACCACCTTTATGATTAGTTTTCTGAGATGCAGGTGCAGCTATGAGATATTGCCATGACTCATGCGACAAATTGGGAGTGCCAGTTCGAGTGGAACGCTCATATGGAGGCGCAATAGAGAGCCCAGAGGGAGGAGCAGCAGGTGCAGTATGCGCAAACCCAAGCGCACATAAAGTGGATGCGCACTTGGGCAGAGAACTTTGGTGGCAGCTTCACATTCCCACCTCCTCTTACAGATGATTGACAGGGAGCTCCTTTTTCCTTTCTTTGTTTACTTTCTTTGTATGTTTTCTTTGTTTGTTGACTTTTGTTCTTTTGTTTATATTTTGAATTTGCATGATTGTAAATTATGTATGTTTATTTGTTTGCATGTTTTGAACACCTTGAGGACAATGTGTCATTCAAGTATTGGGGAGAGTTCCTTCAAGGAATCTTCCTTTTATCTAGGTTGTTTAATATTTTATGTTATTTTGTGTAGGTTTAGACTTGGCATGAATTTTTAAAAAATTTGACCCCCTTCAAAAAATTTTAGCTTGTGTTTTAATTTTATCACATCTTTAGTTAGAGATTTAATTCGAGCACAAAGCCTAGGAATTGGTAGAAACCCTGCACTCTATTATTTAGACTAGTGGTCTCACTATATAGACTAGACTAGAGAGTTGATGAGTGCACCTTATGAGTATTTGAGCTAAAGGAAGAGACACCAGTCTCTATATTTTTTATGAGATGCATACTAGAGTCGGTTGATTGAGGTATCCTACTAGTACTTATCGTAGTCTAGGTTGTATGGAAGTTAGTGAAATAACGGGGGCATTCTTTGACATTGAGCCTAGAGCATTTAGAGTCAAAATTCCTTATATATCCATTGTTTTTACCCATTGAGCTTAGTCATTCTTTGAAAATATTATAAGTAACCAATTATAAGCCTTATATCAACCATCTTCCCTACCTTTGGTTATCCGATCCATGGACATATAAGTTTGCACATGTGGGGATGATCTGTATTGGGTATAGTTGGTAGCTTAGACTTGAGTTGGGTAATGTTGTTAGGATTTTTGAGTTATATAGCCATTTTAGAAGCCGAGTTTTTGCCTAGAACATGCTAAGTTTGTATAGTTTGTTTGAAGTTTGTGAATAAATGTAGTTTTAGATTAAAGAAAAAGAAAGTGAAGTTGAATAAGGAATAGTGTCTAGGCAAAGCTTGTGCTTCTTGGTCTTAGTTCATTGGTTTATTTGGGGAGTGTGCTTAATTTATCTTTTGTGAGGATGTATAGATTAGACGAGTGATTAGTTGCATTTGTGACATGTCCTCGGATTGGGTGGTTTAGCTACCACCAAAATATTTTACCTCACCTTGACCTTAAGCCCTATTACAATCCGATGAAAAGACCCACCGATCATTAGCAACTATTGCAACTTTTAGATAATGCTGAGTAAGACGTAGGATCTTGAGACACATCGACTTGTATGCGAGTGATAGGAAGTTGACCACAATGATCATATGAGTGAAACAATTTTCTATCCTCGCGAGTTAAATCTTCTAGTGTCTTTTACATAGACTTAACACTTGTTTAAATAATTGAGTGTTTAGGAGTCTACCTGTTCCTTGTGCTTTGTGTTTTGAACTAATGAACTAACTTAGTTTATGATATTATTGTGATGTGAGCTGATGTTTTTTAGGGAAGTTAATTATTGAGCTAGTCATGCAAAGTTGTTACCTTATTATGTGATACAAAGTTGTTACCTTGTTATGTGTTTGTTTGTTCTTATTTGATTGTCATCTAGTTTGTTTTCCGCATTTTGAGTTTTGCTTGGGGACAAGCAATGATTCAAATATGGGAGTATGATGAGTGTGTAAAACACTCAATATTTATGTTTATTTCAGTTTTTTTCCTAGTATTCTTAGTGTTTTTAGTTGAATTTAAGTTGTCATTGTGTTAGTTTTGTTCATTATATGTTTTAGTCGAGTTTATCATTTCTCATTGTGTTTTCTTATTTTTAGGAGCTAATTTAAGGAGAAGTGGAGGATGATCGAACAAGCGCATGAAGGCATGGGCAAGAGGAAGGTCACAAAGACAAGGAGTATAAAGCAAGGGTAGCTGGCACATTTAATGCTTACGCTATTGAAGCTGGAATGTGAAGACCTGGCGTACTCCAATGGCACCTGACGTACGCTCGGATAAGACTGACAGAATTTGCAAGTGGCTGAGTTGATGGTTAGACAAATGGGGGATAAAGCAAGTTGGCCATTTAATGCTTATGATGATGAATTTGGCAGACTTCTACGATATTTTGCTAAGATATTTTGTTAGGATATTTTGTTAAACCTACTCTTAAGTATTTTAGCTTTAGTATATGGGTATAAGTGTATTCCTCTCTCCCTCTTGTAAAAGAACCAGAAACATTAGACTAAGTAAGATATTTCTCTCTGTCTTGTACTGAGTGGGAAGGAAGGAAAGCTTGAAGACCTTTGATAAGCTTTCTTACCTTTTCCTCTTTTGTTTTGTTCTTTAATAAGTATGTTGTTTAGGTCAAGCATGTGTGAGTAGTTATTTGTGAGTTTAGTGCTTTGAAACCATACATGTAGCCACGGTTTAGAGGGATGAAAATGCTTAGGAATATGTTTTTATTAAAGTTCTTGATGCCATGGTTTAACTTGCTTGATCATCAAGCCTTTGTACTTAGTTAAATCTTGAGACCGAAAGGAGATAGGTTTAATGGAGAGGTTAGTTTGATGACAGGTTGCTTTGTTAGAAGAGAAATCTTCCTTGGTGGCCTATTGTCCACTGAGTTATACATGTAGTTGGTGCTTAGCTAGATTAGATAGTTGGTGGGGGCAAAAGTACTTATCTAGCCATTCTAAGCTTAACTAAGAATCAATTTAGACATATTTAGCACGAAAGTGTAGATTGGATGCTTTAGAAATACTCAGACCATATCGCGTACACAATTTACCCCCTGAATCTTTTGGTCATGATGGTTTTAAGGCACCTTACTCATTTTTAATGTTCTAAGTTATTTAAACAAGTTTGTTAGTAAACTAGATAAACCATTAGTTTGTTTAGACTTTAGATCGTGTGTGTAATCAATCAAACTTCATAATCTGATCCTAGACTAGTAAGTAAACCAAAGAGCCGGCCTATAAACTCAGTCCCTATAGGACGATATTTTCCCGACTTACTCTATATTGCTTCTGCCAAACACTTGGAGCATGCCAACCGTATCTGGTGTATGCTTGAGCTGCCCAATTGAGACATTTGGTGCACGCCATCAGCAACTAGCGCATGCCAACTTAGCCATAATGAGAGACATGGCACACGCCATCCACACCTAGCGTATGCCATCCTAACCAGATCGTAGCATAACACAAATCGGTAGTGATTGATGTATGTGCAAACGTACATCTTTTCGATCATGTTTTGTATGTCATTTAAGCATATTTTGTGTAGGATCATGCATATCTACCTTAGTCTTGGTCGTGTTTTCATATTATTTGAGAGTTTAGATTGTTGTCGATGATATTCATGTTTTTGTAGGAATCGGAGCAGGCGACCAGTCGTTCAAAAAGGAATGAAAAGCTGAAAAATAAGGTGTAGTGACCGCTACACTTTGTAGTGCTCACTTGTTTAGAGCGACCATTTTTTGCCGATTTTCTATAGCGGTTGCTATGTTCCATAGCGGTTGCTACACCCCCGATGTTCATCCTGTAGCGGTTGCTGCAAAGTGTAACGGTCGCTACACATGCTGCAGAAGTTAAGAAAAGCTGCAAACCAAAAGCAAACCACTTGCAACCTCAATTTGATCAACTTGCAGCCGATTTTGTTGATCCAATACCGCTCAATCCCCTCTGGCAAGCACATTGGAGTGGCTATAAATGGAGGAGGCAATCCAAGGGAGAAGGCATTGGAGTCCAAGGAGTAGAAGAGGCAAAATCACATTTGTAAACTTCAATCTTTAGCTTAGATTCGTTTTTATGCTATTTTGAAGAGCAAGGGTTGTATGCAACATTCTGATTCATTAATCAAAGAGGTACCTTTATTTCTTTTGCATTAGATTTTGTTTTTATATTTCAAAGTTCTTTATCTTTGCTTAAAGTGAATATGTGCATAAGTTGAGGAGTGACAACTTGATTTTAAGCATATTCATTTGTTCATGGTTGATTCTTGGATCATTAGTGACAGCTTGATTTGGATCAATTCTTGTCTTTGTTATTCAATATTGTTAACAACTTGAGATTGACAACCTTAGGTTCTTACAATATTAAAACTCGTAGTTTAGCATTCTCAACATCCATAATCTGATTCACTTAGCTTAAGATTTAGATTACATAATCCGGTACTTAACAACGAATTCGATTTTTCCCTGTGGAGACGATCTTACTTATCACTTTATTACTTGTTGCAATCGTATACTCTTGCACGCATTATTTAGAACCATATTTGGACGCATCAAGTTTTTGGCGCCGTTGCTGGGGAATCATTTGAATTTGTTATTGTTAATATTGGATAGAGTGTTCAAGATTTTGAGACTAAGCTTTGTACACTACTTGTTTATCACTACGCTTGATCTTGTTTGTTGAGTGTAGTAATAGTGCAGGAAGTGTATGCCCATTACCTGTCGAGACAACCAACCTCTCCAAGAGTACGATCCTGAGATTGAACACACTCTTCATCAAAGGAGGAACCAGCTCAAGAGAGTGATGGCTGATCGACAGATAGTTAACGCACCCGGGGCCATGAGGAACAAATTGCATCCAAGGCTTGTTGATCTCAGAACAAGCATAGCCTATCCAACAGTTGAGGCCAACAATTTTGAAATCAAGAGTAACCTTCTCAATAAGGTTCAACAGGACCAATTCGGAGGTTATCCTTTTAAAAATCCCACCAAGCATATCCAAAGGTTTGAAGACCATTGTTCGATGATCAAGTATAATGGTGTCTCACCAGATGCCATTGAATTTAGATTGTTCAAATATAGCCTGAAAGATGATGCTCGCAAGTGGGTAGATTCATTTCCTGCCGGAACTTTCACCATGTGGGAGGAGCTAGCCGACAAGTTTTTGGCCAAGTATTATCCTCCAGGTAAGACCACGCAACTTCGTAATAAAATTTCTCATTTTAAGCAATAGGGGGGCGAATCTCTCTATGAGGCTTGGCATCGCTTTAAGGGATTACTCTGTCCACATCATCAAATGCCAGATTGGATGCTTATCCAAACATTCTACAATGGATGTGAGCCACAAATCCGAGTCAACTTGGATGCCACTGCAGGAGGTAATTTGACAGAGAAAGAAGAAGCTGATGGTTTCCGAATCATCGAAGCCATGGCTACCAACAACCATGAATGGGGTGATCGTATCGAGAGGAGGAAAGTTGCAAGCATACAAGACAATGATGATGTTGCCACTTTAAAGGCTCAAGTAGCAGCATTGACATAAATGTTTCAAAGCTCGATGGCATCACAAGCATCATCGTCTTCTCAGCTATGTGAAATTTGCACGGTCTGCATGGTACGTACGCTTGTTCTTTAATTGCTGAACCTATTAATTTTGTGGGAAATGCCAACCGGAATAATGATCCATATTCCAACACTTATAACCCTGGTTGGAGGAACCATTCAAATTTTTCGTGGAAGAACAATGCAGGTCAGCAGGTACCCCAACAGCCGAGACCACCATTCGGAGGAGTCAATGCACAAGGTCCTCCATCTCAGCAATATCAGCCATACCAACAAAGATGGCAACCACGAGCACCACCACCACAAGATACTCGGAGTTAGGATGAATTAGGAAGCAAGTGTTAAGTCACGAGGCAACAATCTGGAACTTGTAGTGCAAATCAGCCAGCTCGCATCGTAACTAAATACAAGACAGCCAGGCTTGCTTCCAAGTAACACCGAGCCACCGCCAAGCAACCAACAACAATGCAAGGCCATTACTACCAGAAGTGGCCTCGATTTAGGGAAGAATGTGGCGACTCTAGTAGCCAAGCCATCAACTAAGCCAGTAACCAAGGAGGAAGAAGAACTACGAGTAACTACTACCATAGTAGCTAAGGAAAAACCCGTAGAGGAAGTTACCATATCAAAACTAGAAAGAGTGTATCCTCCACCACTATTTTTGCAAAGGGTAAACAAGCAAGCTTCACATCCAAGCTACCAGAAGTTCCTAGAGCTTTTCAAGAATCTGCATATCAACATTCCACTCCTAGATGCATTTGAGCAAATGCCCACCTACCGAAAATGGATCAAGGAGTTCATTTCAAAGAAGAGGAACATTGATAATTTTGAAGTCATCCCATTGACGAAAGGTTGTAGTGCTGTCCTGAGCTAGGAGCTACCTCAGAAAATGAAAGATCCCGGAAGTTTCACCATTCCATGCACTATCGGCGATCAAATCTTCAAAAAAGTACTTATTGATCTCGGCTCTAGTATTAACCTTATGCCTTTTTAAATTTTTAGGAGGCTTGGATTGGGAGACATGAAGGCAATATCGATAGTTCTCCAACTTGCAAATCGTTCGATAACAAGACCAAAAGAGATAGTGGAGAATGTACTAGTAAAAGTTGACACTTTGATTTTCCCTATAGACTTCATTGTGATAGAGATGGAGGAAGATCATGATGTGCCACTTCTCCTTGGTCGACCATTCTTGGCCACCGACAAAATAAGCATTGATGTAGAAAAAGGTGAGCTCTGCTTTAAGGTATGCGATGATGAAGTAGTGTTTAATGTTTTTGAAGCTGCCAAGTACCCAGCAGTGGAAGATGATTGTTATCGGATCGATGTGGTGGATGAACTTGTTGCTGAAACAAAAGAAGATCAAGTAAAGGAGGATGCATACGATGATGATGAAAGTATGGAGGAATCTAGGAAAATGGTGTCATGGATTCAATTGGCAGAATCGTTAGAACTCGATGATACACTAAGGCCTAAGCTTCAGTCATTAATTCTTGCACCACTAGACTTAGAGCTCAAGCCACTTCCTGCTTATCTCAAGTATACTTATTTGGATGATGCACACAAGCTGCCGATTATTATTTCCGCTTCCTTGGATGAGAATTAAGAAAGACAACTACTCAAGGTGATAGCTGAGCATACGGAGGTCATTTGATGGACACTTAGGGACATTAAGGGAATCAGTCCTTCGTTATGCCAGCATAAGATCATCCTAGAAGACGACTTCAGTCCAACTGTAGATGCTCAAAGAAGGCTCAATCCAAAGCTCAAGGAGGTGGTTAGGAAAGAAGTCATCAAGTGGCTCGATGCCGGCATCATTTATCCCATTTTGGATTTGAAATGGGTGAGTCCAACTCAATGTGTCCCAAAGAAAGGAGGTATCATGGTGGTCTCGAATGCGGATAATGAGCTCATCCCAACAAGAATGGTGGTAGGCCATAGAGTTTGTATCGACTTTCGGAAGCTTAATAAGGCTACTCAAAAGGATCACTTCCTGCTATCCTTCATTGATCAGATGTTGGACCGATTGGCAGATCATGCTTTCCATTGCTTCTTGGATGGCTACTCAGGGTATCTTCATATTGCCATTACACCAGAAGATCAAGAGAAGACTACCTTCACTTGTCCCTATGGTACATTTGCTTTTCGTAGAATGCCATTTAGATTATGTAATACACCTGCTACTTTTCAGCACTGTATGATGGCCATTTTCTCAGATATGGTGGAGTGGCAGATTGAGATCTTCATGGACGACTTCTCAGTGTTTGGAGATTCTTATGAAGAGTGCTTGTCGCACTTGGGAAAGGTGCTTGAACGTTGTAAAGAGACGCACCTGGTTCTTAACTAGGAAAAATGTCACTTCATGGTGACGGAAGGTGTAGTCCTCGGTCATAAAGTCTCGAGTAAGGGGTTGGAAGTGGAGAAGGCCAAGCTGGAGGTCATTGACAAGTTACTAGCTCCACTTACTGTCAAGGGAGTACGAAGTTTTCTAGGCCACGCTAGTTTCTATCGGTATTTTATCAAAGATTTCTCGAAGATCACCAAACCTCTCTACAGATTGCTTGAGAAGGATGTGCCATTCCATTTTGACGAAGCATGCCACGCAGCTTTTACTACATTGAAGAAGGCACTCATATCTGCACCAGTGATCATATCTCAAGATTGGACACTCCAATTCGAGATCATGTATGATGCAAGCAATTTTGCTGTTAGAGCTATCCTTGGTCAGAAGAAAACCCCAGGATTCCATGCCATCTACTATGCGAGTCGCACACTAGACGATGCTCAGATCAACTACGCAACAATGGAGAAGGAGTTCCTCGCTGTGATTTTTGCTCTTGACAAGTTTCGAGCTTATTTGCTTAGAAGTAAGGTGATGGTTTACACGGATCATGCTGCCATCCGTTACCTCAAAATTGGTTATCTCAAAGTAATGGGTTATCTCAAAATTGTTTCTCAATTTCAACACAGTATGGGGACACATTTCCCTTAAGAGGCCTTTGTGCCCTAAATGCTTCAAAAGCATGACAAGAGCAACCTTATGGTTGTACACTAGGGGATTCCAAAGACTACTCATGCCTTATTGAATTTTAATGATCGTTAGCAAGTTACGAAATATTGCTAGTCAATCCTCCTCAAAAAATGTAATCACCAAAACAAATGGCATCTTGCATATATTTATGCACTATATAGATGTGTTCAACTAGCATGTATATGTTATGCTTAGGTATCCTAGGCAATAAACGCCTCTATATTACATGTTGTCTCAAAGACTCAGTGTCAATGTTTGGATAACTCTAGGTCGACATCGTTATCTAGCAACTAATGCCAAATAATTTTTGGGTCAAATCACATATTTTCCAAAAATAAGATTGAAAATTAAATTTTCAATCTTGCGATGATCTATCGTGTGATTTTTTCTATGTCTAGTAATTTTTGGAACATTATCCAAAAATTATTTAGATCTTTTAAAATAATCACATATTTTTTAAAAAATCTATATAATTTTGTAAGATATGGCTGTAGACCCTATGACTAAAGCATTATCTCGAAAGGCATTTGAGAAATGTGTGAAGTCATTGGGTTTACTACAGTTTCATTTATAAATAAGAATTTTTATTTTTGGCAATATGAACACCTTGCGTAACATGTCAGATAGAAAAGTAGCCCACTCACACAGGTGTTTACCTCAGTGGGAGTCAAATGTGTTGATTCTTGATTGAGATGAGGCAGCTGTTGGATATTTAGATGTGCAATATCCTACAGCGACAATGCCATCTTGCTAAGGGAGCAAGATTTGTTATGGGATGCAGTAATGAGTTACTGCATTGGATCTCCTGTAATCCTATGATAAGGCTTAAGTGGAACTTATCATACCTTCTGTCTTGAAGCCTAGAGTTAAGTTGTAGCTATGACTCTAGTATGGTGTTGATTGACATGTGTTCCTATTAGTTGGAATTTACACTATAACACGAGAATATGTATCTTATGTGATGTTCGACCATCGGATGGGATAATAATGTTCATTGATTTCACTATCCCTGGTGTGAGACCACGTGTCAAGAACTGTGGTTCCCAATATTTGCACTTAAGATCCTAAACATATTTTGGAAGTATGATATAGTGCTGCTAGCTTAGAAAGTCCATGAAAAGGTTATGACATATCAATTTGACCTGGCAGGGCTGACTAGAAAAGCAGATTATATCATTATGGAAAGAATATAGTTAAGGGAGAAGGAACTCTATCCATCATATTTTGAGATTCGTTGTTCAGGTATACCAGTTGTATTGAAAAGTACAATAGTGAACACGAATAAAATTTTCTGAAATCACTGTGTGAACAATGGAATGTGACATGAGTCCTGGGATAAAAGCATACTTTATTAAATGTGAGATGTCGAGATGCTACTATTCAGTTAGCTCGTGTGTTGGAGCTTCTGAATTTTGGCTCAACGGACTCAACATGTGCTAGTCGCATGATCGCCTATATAAAAAATGTTATCTGTATATTATTGACTATGGTCGATAATGAATGAGTGTAAAGTTCATGAAATTGGGCCCAAATGCATCCATTATTGATTGTGATCGATAATGGATGAGTAGGAGATTGTTGGCCTTTGGGCCTCGCCCAATGGGCTGGGCCAGAAGAAAATAACAAAAAAATAGGGGGCTGGACGAGATGATGTTAGCGCTGATATCATCTCACCCGGGTAGAGCTTGCATGGCAAAGCCTCCTTGCATGGCTGCCACATAAGCAGTTGATGCAAGTAGGACCTTTCCCTATAATTGTTTTATGGGCAAATTACCCTCAGGTCCCTGGTCTTTACATTATTCTCCTATTGGGTCCCTCCTTTGTCATAAATGAGTATTAAGTCCCTATTTTATTCAAAAATATTTGTCTCGGGTTCCCACCAACCAAATTGGACTTTTTTTTTAAAAATTTTATCATGTGAAATACAAAATAACAAATTTCATCATATTTTTGTCATTTTGTAAAGGGTAAAATAGTCATTTCATATGATAAAAAAATTAAAAAAAAAGTCCAATTTGGTCGGTGGGGACTCGAGACAAACATTTTCGAATAAAATAAGGATAGATTAATAATTTATGTAACAGGAGGGACCTAATAGAAGATTTCGGTAAAGACTAAGGACCTGAGGGTAATTTTTCCTTGTTTTATTCAATTAAAACTCAAAATTATATAGATTTTTTAAAAAATATGTGATTGTTTTAAAAGATCTAAATAATATTTGGATAATGTTCCAAAAATTACTAGACATAGCAAAAATCACACGATAGATCATTAGAAGATTGAAAATTTAATTTTCAATCTTATTTTTGAAACATATGTGATTTGACCCAAAAATTTGGCATTAGTTGCTAGATAACGATGTCTACCTAGAGTTATCCAAACATTGATACTGAGTCTTTGGGACAACATGTAATGTATAGGCATTTACTGCCTAGGATACCCAAGGATAACATATACATGCAAGTTGAACACACCAATACAGTGCATAAATATATGCAAGATGCCATTCGTTTTGGTGATTACATTTTTTGGGGAGGATTGACTAGCAATATTTCGTAACTTGCTAACGGTCCTTAAAATCTAATAAGGCATGAGTAGTCTTTGGAATCCCCTAGTATACAACCATAAGGTTGCTCTTGTCATGCTTTTGAAGCATTAAGGGCACAAAAGCCTCTTAAGGAAAATATGTCCCCCTACTGTGTTGAAATTGAGAAACAGTTTTGAGATAACCCGTTACTCGGCTAAGGAATACACTTCTGTGTTTCCTTTGATCTTGTTCAATTAGATTTTGGACTCAAGTCCATTCAGTGTGGTGACCTTGGAAGTCTAACCATTGTATGCTAATATGTCATCCTATTAAAGTCTAATGGAAATGATCCAAGTATGGATCTAGATTCTTAGACTTGAACTCCAGGATACCCTTTTGGGGTTTGATGTGTGATTAGGTTTGCATTGTCTAGTATATTTCCCTTGTACATACTCTGTTTAAGGGGAACACTTTTGTAGAATAGGTTGTGTACCTTTTTCTAAGTTAGTTTGTACTTTTGTTTGTACAACCACAGATATGTGTGAAAGTTGGTAACAAATTGTGTACTTGTTACTTATGTAATAAGTTTTGTACTTATTATATAACTGTATACTTGTTACTTATGCATGTTTACGTACAATTGCACTATATGAATAAATAAATTGTGTTTATTTTATTCATGTGCCACTTGAGTTTACTATATGTGAACTTTTTATGACTTTAGTTGGAGATTAAATCTTGAATGGTAATGGGAAGCACTCTAGCAACCTACTTCGATTTTGGGAGTAATCAAAGACTAAGTGTCATTAAAGTTATGAGATTATAGTAAACTGGTTCATATTTTCATTTTCATGCATAATTAACATATAATTATACAATTAAACATAGCTTAATTAAACACGAATTAAGCTTAGAAAAAATCGCTTACTTGTTGAAGCGAAGTCCCGCGAAGTCCTGCAATGTTGTTAATGAGTTGCCGATCGAAGCCCAATCACAAACGAATCGAATCGGAGCTTGAATTTCACGAATGGACCTATCCATATATCTATTGAAAGTATCAGTGATTAAACTGATATTCTCATTTCAGAGTGAATTTGGAATGGGCAAAATGCAAAATGGTCACCCGAAGTTTCCTATTTATAGGGGAAGGTCCTGCCTGCATCAGCTGCTTGCATAGCAACCATGCAAGCGGGCTTTACCATGCAAGCCCCACCCGGACAAGATGACATCAGTGCTAACATAAGCGCTTACGTCATCTTTCCCCCCTTTTCAGTTGGCCTAGCCCATTGGGCCGGGCCCAAAGGCTAACAGTTTTGTGTATAGCCATGCAATGCTAAATTGTTTGAAGACTTCAAGCTTCTGCTGAAACCAAAATATAGAACGAAAACTTATTCTTGTTGAAATAAATCAAATATTAGTGTTACCTTGTAACTTATATTCTTCATGGCATGTAGATCAACTGGTTTGTTATGGAATTCGTATTGGTCTTATTCTTACCAGTCGTCGACCCATTACCGCAGGCACCATCGTCAGAAGCTGGTTGGACTTGTAACAAAACAACGAAGGTGGATGCGGCGAGAAGGTCATACCGGAGAGCTATGCTGGGAAGAGCATGGTGAGGGAGGAGGTTGCCGAATATCCCAAGGTCATCGACCATGTTTATCGCTCATCGGGAAACTCCTAGTCACTACCCACCGCAAGGGGAAGAACCTCTGGCTCTAGATGCGACTCTCCGCCTCTCCCTTTCTCTGAGTTGGGCAATCTTTCTTTCTTTTTATGGTTTTGCCCTTTGATTTGGGAAAGAAGAAATACCGAAATGGTAACGTTGGTGCTAGTGAAGGATACTTTAGTCATTTTCACAATGTTGAACCAAACTGCCAAAAAGGCAATTCCGTTTATTATAGTAGGATTGTGTACGTTATAAAATCCATGAGTTGGATGTTCTAGTTCTACTCACTATGTAGGGTACTTTCATCATTGTCACTTTGTCGGACAAAAAAGGCAATTTCCTTTACTATAGTAGGATTGTGTAAGTTATGAAATCCATGGGTTGGATTCCAATTCTAGTTCTATTCACACCATATAGGGAGCGCACTGAGAGAACCATTGTGTTGCTGGACATAAGACCATCCGCACTCCCATCCCCAATCTAATCCATCTTCGGATTATTTAATTAGTTTCTCACTCATCCTCACCTCAATCCATCTTTCTAAACTCAATTTTTACCTACACTCTCAATCTTCATTCAACCTATTCCTAACTAATAAACAATTAATATATCTATCTTCCATATCATAACCCAATTAACTTTAATTTTTTTAATTCACATTTTAATATTCTTTAATCTAAATTTTGTACTTCTCATTAAATTATTAATTTTGCAAATTAAATAATATTTATTTATAGAGAGTTAAAAATTGCTATTTGTTATTTATTTATTTTTTAAAAAAGTGATAAATAATTATAAAGATGTTTCTATCTCAAATCTTATTTTTAAAAATATTGTGAACGAATAATATTATGACAAGTATACGAAGTAGGATAAAATTTAGATTAAAAAAGAGTCAAAAAAAATAAGTTCAAGTGGATCCCACCATCCCCCTTTTTTCAAAGGGACGTTGACCATCCAACAACATCACAGGGATGGGGGCCATATGGTAATTTACCAGCCCTCCCTCCCCTCTGGCCCACCCTCCCAAGCATCCCCGAGACGCGGGTGTAGAGGGTCTAAAGGACGTTCAAATTTTTATTTTTATTTTATCAAAAAAGGAGGTTCAAAATTAAACTCCAATTGCCATTATTTGCACAGACAAGCCCAAGATGATGTATAGTACATACCGAGTAGAACTCGTAATACACCGTTCAAGTTTCTTCAGTGGTACCTTTCAAAAAAATAGTTTCTTCAGTGTTAGATTCCCTAGCCACGAGTAAGGTATAACGCGTACGATGCTACTACTGAGATTTGAACAAAGTCTTTTCTGTGTATTGAGCTAGACTTGGGCCAAATGGAACTCTCTTGCCCTTGAGTAATAGGTTAGATGGAGAAAATAAAGAGAAATTTATCGCAAAACACAAGCTAGGTATTCCCTTCGAAACCTAAATTGGACGACCAGCTGCTTTTTGGGGATAGCAGTACAAGTTGGCTTGTCTTTGTTTTTTTTAGAAGAAGCTGGCTTGTGTGGATGTCATTTCTTAATCTGCATTTGAGAGTGCCTGTTTTTGGCATCCATCTTCTGTTTAAAAGTTTTGAGCAATTCATTATTTAATTTTTTTTTTCTACTAGACGCTCCTTGTATATCTTAAAGTTGGAAAATGAATTAAGCCCAAATGGGCCTAAATGTCCAAAAGCCCAAGTCAAATGGAAGTGTAAAAGTCAAATTGTTAAGGAAGTGGAAAAGGAGTATCCTACATTGATTTGTGCAAGGGAAAAATCCAAGTTTATAAGTGATTTCTTCCCTTCACATTCCAATTGGTTGACTACTCCATAGGTTGACTTTCAGTTGACTTTTTGTTGACTTTTGGTTGACTTTTTGTTGACTGCGAGGACGGTGCTTTAGCACCGTCCGAGCACGAGCACGGGTATGGGTGCGTTCGGTCCCGAGGCCGGGAGCAGGTGCATTGAGGTGCACTTGGCACTTTGCACATTGCGAGGAGCTTTAAGTCTTTTAGAAATTTTCGGAGATGCGAGGGCCAACGGCTAGTCACCAGCGGGTGACACGTGGCAGACTGGATCAGGACAAGACCGTCTCCCGAAGACCGAAGGGACACGAGTGTCCTACTGACAGCTAACCAAGGGACATCCAGACACTTCTGGATAAGGACAGAAGTGGTGTCCCCTCGGATTGGGCAGTCACCACAGCCTATAAATAGGCATGTTTCCCTCTCATTTCCTTTATCCCAACGACATCTGTATTGTCTGCTTCTTCTCTTCCCCCGTTCTATCACTTAGACATTTGAGTCCGAGAAAGTTCTGGGTATATAAGGGTTCAGGCCGAGTTCGTGTGCAATGTTCTTGGAAATGCCCGATAGTCGTATCTTGGGGACGATTGCCGTAGCTCGTACGCACTGAAATATACGGGACAATCTCGTTTTACGGAGAAAATGTCCAACACTTGTCTCGACTATAGCCCGATCCTAATTAAGTACTTGTATCCGTAAACAACACTTACACCCCCATCTGATTGCAAAAATGAAATCAATGAGTCGAGTCGAGGAACATAAGCAGTCAGAGAGAGTTTATCATTTTCTTACAAGACATGGCCGTTTGAACTTTGAAGAGCCAAAGAGGATATCAAAATATCTGTACTTCATGCTTTTGCCACAGAAAATATCTCAAGAAGACCTCACTATTAATGCAAACTACATTTGTGATACCCCGCATATGTACTGTGTAAAAGGCTTAAGTGATTTGATTGTTACTATCCATATCAACAAGGTGCACCTTCTTTTCGGGCACACATCCTGAAAGAACTTCAAGGTTAAATACATTTGACCGAGGGTAGGATCAGGATGGGTGACCTACTGGGAAGTTTTCCCAGGGTACGTGCGAGTGAGGACAAAACACGCTGAAAAGACCCGTGTTGGTATAGTGAAGCTAGTCAGTCAAATCACGGGGCGTTACAACATTGCTGAACAAATTGATTTGAGGCTGCCTTTGGAGCCTAGGTTCAGGATTCATACAAATTGAAAGTATTTTACTTATAAAAAACAATGAAGAATCGACGAGCTACGCCTGCCTCATGCTGTTCACAAATGCTGCATGAGAACACCATATGTTGTAGAGTTCCTTCTTGGGTCTTCTTCTAGATCTCCATTCATGATGCAGCTTTGGATTTTGCTGTCAAGCGCCTAAAACCTTGTAGAAAATTCCTCGTTGCCAATTTCATTGTACAGCTCCTCCAGCTCAGCCCAGAAGCATGATTCAAACTCGAGTGAACCGGGCTGTCTTCTCTGAGCATGCTCACGCCACCTCTGGGTGCATTTGTACCGTTTTGGTCTGCCCCTTTTCATGTAGGTTCCGGTGTCTTCGTTCTTTAAGTGTCTGTAGTAGTTGGCAATATCCAAGGGCTCAACGAGGTGACGGTACTTGGTGCCAAGTTCTTCCCATTCTGCTTCAAATCCATCAGGTAGTTCTAACCTTTTTAGCATTTCCATCATTTCATCCCACATACCAGCCAGCTCAAGCCTTGAAATGTTAGCATAAAAATCTTCTTCACGTTCGGCCATCTTAAAGGCTTCGTAGTAGCTAAGATTCACGTTCCTACAACCGACTTTGTATTCCTTATGAAGCATCTCTATACACTCAGTAATGTTTTGCTTCTTTTCATCTAAACTAGCTTGATTACTTAACTTCTGTCTCTCCACCTCAGCTGCGGCACGGAGACACAATCTGGCTCTCGCACTCTGCAATATCAAGCAAGTTACATCAGCAAGTGCAAATTGTGATTTGAGTGCTTACTCAGGATTCACGAAATGAATTGGGCAAGAACTTTAACCAGGCCAAGATCATTCAAGATAGTTGTGCTCTCATCATTAGCATCCCTGGAGGTCAATGGAATTGTTAATAGATGAGAGTGTTCCAAACAAGTGACACTCTGCATATCTAAGCTTGCTGTCATTTCCTGTTCGTAAGAAATGATGGTGGAAAGGGTGCCCATATATTGCATGGGATAAAAACGTGAAACATATGCAGATATTCTAATATAACGAACCTATTCAACTAAAATGATAATAAATTTAAAAATTTGGCTAACATAACATGGGTATTCTTGGTATATTTTCATATGAAAAGACATGATTGGGTAACAATTAAATATAAAATATAGAAAGAAAAAAATTGACATGACTTTTGGAATTTATATTAAAGGGGTAAAGACACTTTAATACCCTGTATTATTGGAAATGGACACTTTGGGCCTTCTATTATGGAAATACCCACTTTAGTACCATGTATTATTATATTAAGACACTTTAGTACCTTAATCTTATACCCAGGGTTTTAAAAAACAACCCGGAGGTCGATCTGAATTTGGGTTCGACTCTGGGTCAACTGGTCCGACCGACCTAACCATCGATCAGACCAGAATTTTTTCCTTCATATTTTAATGTAATTTTTTCAAATATAGATAGGTATATAGGAAAATAATCTACAAATTTTACAAGAAATATATAAAAATATCAAATTTTCGGTCGAACCGCATTTTTGAAAATCTTGCGTATACCATAGTTTTAAAACTCGGATTTTAGTACAACCCAAAATTTGTCCGCTTTCTGGGTCAACATCGCCAGCGGGTTCCTTGACAATTCCCCCCCAATATCCCAAGAATGAAGATGAGTTTGATCAATTCTTATTTTATTATATATATAATAATGTATATATATATATATATAAATATTTGATTTAAAAGGTTTTAATCGGACCGTTGGTCAGACCGGTCGACCGAGAAAGTGGACAAATTTCGGGTCATACTAAAATTCAAATTTTTAAACTATGGTATAAGCAAGGTTTTAAAAAATGTGGTTCGACCAGAAATTTGATATTTTTATATATTTCTTGTAAAATTTGTAGATTATTTTCCTATATACCTATCTATATTTGAAAAAATTACATTAAAATATGAAGGAAAAAAATTTTGGTCCGACTGGTGGTTGGGCTGGTCGGACTGGTTGACCTAGGGTCAGACCCAAATCCAGGTCGACCTTCGGGTCATTTTTTAAACCTTGGGTATAAGGTTAAGGTACTAAAGTGTCTTAATATAATAATACAAGGTACTAAAGTAAGTATTTCTATAATAGAGGGCACAAAGTGTCCATTTTCAATAATACAGGGTACTAAAGTGTCTTTACCCCTATATTAAATGCTGACTTTTGGAAAATTTCAACATGTCTATTGGTAAACTATAACTTAAAAGACTCCAGTTGACATTTCAATCATCCCATTCATCTTCTTTTTTCTCTTTCTCCCTTCTAAAGTCATACGAAAGTTCTGAGTATATAAGGGTTTGCCCAAAGTTTTGAGAAATGTAGTACAATGTTCTTAGAAATGTCCACTAGTCGTTGTATCTTAGAGATAATTGTCGTGCCCATATGTATTGAAATATATGGGACAATCTTGTTTTATAGAGAAAGTGCTTGACTCTGGCCTCAACTATATAATAAGTAAGATCCAAATCAAGTATATCAAACTCTTCGACAACAATAATCATAAGACGATATTTGTGTACTTGAAGATAGCATCGTCAAGCACTGTAGCACTAATAATGGTATCAAAAATAGAAGCTGACATTCTATCTAACCATGCTCAACCTAGTTTGACTTTTCAAAGAGGACACACCAACATTAGCAAAAAACAAGACAGAAATAAAAAATTAACACTCTATAACAACACACTCTATAATGTGTAAATGGTAACCAGATTGCTAAGGAGCTGTAAAGTTTACTTAAGAAGAAGTACAAAATAGAGGATGTCATGATGAAGAAATTCATCTTTAGATGATTCCTCGATGTCAAGATGGTGGAATTCAAGAAGGTCATCAACCAAGTGCAAGAGTTGTAGTTGATCCTTCACGAGATCTAAACTAAAGAGATGCAACTCAGTGAGTCCTTCCAAGTAGCTGCGATGATGAAGAAGCTATCCCTGCTCTAGAAGGACTTTAAGAATTGATTGTGAGACTTATGATTGAGGAAGATAGCCAAAAGTCCAAAGTTAAGCAAGGCAAGGCTAACTCTGAGACTACAGTACACCTCACTGAGGAAAAAGGTAGCAAGAAGAAAAAAAGTTTGGGGATAAGTTGGAGAAGCAAGAGCCCTAGAAGAACAAGAACAAAAAGATCAAGGGAGACTATTACAACTGTGACAAACCTCACCATATGGCAAAAGATTATCGTCTGCCAAAGAAGAGCGATCAAGGAAAGGCGTTGCTCAAGTTTGAAAATTAAAAGATGTATATTGATTAATACTAGAAAAAGAGACTATCCTCCCTCTCGATACCCTAATGTGCATCCAATGATACTCTTGATGCCGAGGTCTTCCAAAAACTTACTAGTATGAATTTTTTTTCCTTTCAACTAATTATTAGGATTTTGGTGGAGTTTGAAAAATTATGAGGTTTAGTGTTAATTAGTATTTATGTATCAGTAGTTTGATGATGTTAAAAATTTGTTAATTTGATTGAATTAATTATGTTAAAATTATAAATAATCAAAAATTTATTATTAATGTTTGATTACTATAATTTTGGTGGTTAATTATATCTGAATTATTTAATTCAAATTTTATATATATTTTTAAGTTAATTAGATAATTTGTATTATGTATCTTTTTTACGTTGGATCTTAGTTATAGTTCAACTAGTCAGAATATTGGTCAGATATTTATGGCAACTATGTTGAACTAAATAAGAAATTCAAATATTGGGGAAAAGTTGTAGTTCAATTGGGTATAAGTTTTTAAAAATTCTTATGAATTTATAATGATATCATGTTAGATATAGATTCTGTGATAACAGACAATTTTTTTTGTTAGAGGACTAACACTTTTTTTTGGTTGAATTTATAATGGTATCATGTTAGATATAGCTTGTTTCTAAGATTTTTTGGAACAAAAAGATTGAGAGAAAAAATGATGAGTATATTGATGATCTGATTAAAATCTACTAGCGCCATTTTAAAGCATCAGTGGTGGAAAATGAGATACTCATAAACTATATGTAGAGAGATGGATTTTGGAATATTTAGTGTATAAGCATTGTGGCAGTTAAGCTTGCACTTACTACAACTTTAGTAGAGTGATGATAGCTGAGAGACACACAATCCATATGCCAGGGGGAGATGACGACTACGTTTCAAAGCATTGTTCTTCCATTTAGGCTACCTATCGATAGTTGGGCAGTTACGAGGAGGTAGACACCTCGTTAGTGGTAGGAGTTATGCATAATTTTTTTAGAATAAATTTGGCTCACACTTGAGGTATGATAATGATAAAACAAATTAAACTCAAATAGTTTGAGGATAAGTTTTACCCTGCTAAGATCCCAATTCATGCAAACAATGAGATGGTGAAGCATTATGTTTGAGTAAACATAATACAACTTATTGGATGCTTATTATTTCTAGAGATAAATGAGACAAAAGTTAATATCAGTTGGTGATGTAGAGTGATGATAGCTAGAGAAACACACAATCCATATGCCAGGGGGAGATGACAACTATATTTCAAGGCATTGTTCTTCTATTTAGGCTACTTGTTGATAGCCGAGAAGAGGTAGACACCTCGTCAATGGTAGAAGTTATACATAAATTTTTTTTGCATAAATTTGGCTCACCCCGAATGTATGATAATGATAAACCAAATTAAACTCAAATAGTATGCTGTTAATTTTGACTTTGCTAAGATCCCAATTTATGCTAACAATGAGATGGTGAAGCATTATGTTCGAGTAAACATAATACAACTTATTGGATGCTTATTATTTCCATAGATAATCGAGACAAAAATTAATATCAGTTGGTTACCACTTTTATAAGATATAGATCTGATTAGTACTTATAGTTAGGATAGTGCGTGTCTGGCGCATCTGTATTCCCATTTATACAGAGCCATCATATACCAATAAACAAGAATGTTAATGTGAGAACCTCTATTGCTGTTAACCATGTGGGCTAATGAGAGAATCATGTTCGACTAGTCGTGATACATCCAGGCATGTAAGCAAATCGATAAGCACTGAGCATTAGATAATAATCAATACATTATTTATTTTTACATTAAGTGACATTGTTGACTATACATAATTTAATTGTGTTATTTAGTTGGATTGGTCATCTGAATAGAAAAGCCACAAATATGTATAAGAATTATATATTATATATGCTATGTTGATTTTCTAGGTTTTCCTTTTGCATTTTTTTTCTCTGCTCCCTAATTCTTTTCTACTCTGAGTGGATGAGTTTATATGTTAGATGACACCGAAAAATGGATTAAAATTTTGCATATTGGGCAGGCAGGTAGACAAGAAAAATTAAGTATTCAGATAATTTTACCTGACCAATACACGAATTTTTTATACGTGTAATGCATCACCCGATACACGGATAAAAAAAATCATGTATTTGTCCCAATACACAAAAATACACAAAAAAAAAGTTTTGTCACGTGAATACTAGATTCGCAAAAAAACTTTAACAACAATTTTGCAAATGATTCCGTACAATAATACAAAAGATACAATACCATATTCCAACTTTATAATATATTATTGTTAAATTTTAGAGACCAAAAATTATTTTAAAAAATCCATGAAACAAAAATAAAGATTAACCATAGTTTTGAAAATAATTTTCCCTAAATAAAATGGTATAAGAATTACAGTTCAATGAAAAAGTCAAACTACGGTGGACGCCTAGATTACGCCTCCCACCGATTGCACGCGTGCTTTCCACTGTTTCCTGTACTCAAGTACCGGTTTCCATGTGTGGCTCCAAATTGTCAATTGAAAAGACTAACTTCTAAAAAAAAACCAAGTCCTCGCCGTCCAGCCCTCCGACGTCCTATCCGTTCAACCCCTCTGTCTAGGCCTTGCACCTCCGTCTGTCTCCGCTCCCCTCGCCGGCTGCAGGCCTCTCTCCTCCAAATCTGTCGCCGGTAGCTGCTGCTCCCTGGGGGTCGTATCCTTTTTTTAATTCTTATGCTTTAGGTTGTTTGTCGTTGGTTTCTTTAGTGTGGTTTTGTTACTTTCGGCTATTTTTCTGCTGTTGGCTGTAGCTCTTTTCCAGAGTTGGCTACGGCTCGGAGACCTTCTTGTATGTTGGTCTCGGTTGTTGGCGTTGGTTTTTGTTAGTTATGCTTGGATCTTTGTTGTTCAGATCTGAGGTCGCTTGAGATTTTGTTGCTTGTCTGATGGGTATGGGAGGAGAACTTTGTCTCGGTCGATTCACGTCGACCTTGGCTCTCTACTGAGTGTATCTTGTATACACTCAGTAGCCCTCTCGACTTTGTCTTAAGGTTATTATACTGAACTTCATTTCGGCAGCTTTCGCTTCGATCGTTGGTCTTAGTACCTTTTCGATCGCCCTTCATTCTCGTCCTGTGCCTCCTTGTACTCGTTGGATCAGTTTCAATTTCTTATTGGTTTTCTTGTCTTGTACTTGCGATCTTTTTGTATTGCCTTGTAACCCCTTTTATAATATAATTCGTGTGTTAAACCTAAAAAAAAAGTTTTGCAAGTGCCCAACTTGGCTCTAAGTTCAAGATTAATCATCTTAATCTGAACTTGATTATCTAAATTATCATAATTAGTTTTTTTAATTATGTTACTTCGAATCTTTTTGGGCATAACTTTTCTAGCAACAGAATCAAAGAATGTGAATTATCCAATATTTTAACTATTTTAGGTTACAAATAATAAAAATTATCCTAATTAGGTATCTATTAATTGTTAGTGTGCTCTCATAGTTCAAGTTGGACTATACTATAAGGGAAGGATGTACATTATAGAACGTGTGGGGTAATTGTCCCCACACAAACAAAAATTTATAGTTATATATTTAATAGAAAAAGAATTTGCTCTTTTAATATTGACGAATTTGTCCTCATAGTATAAATTATATAAATATTTTGTTCCTATGCTATAAACTTTCTAAATCCGTCCCTGTATACTCTATCCAAATACAAATAAATGTTTGGAAAGATTTCAACATGAGAATAAATGATAAGGAAGATTACGGGGTACAATTCAAATGAGCACGGATAAAAATGGAAGATATTTAAAAATAGGTAAGGGAAAGCACAGGCGCACAGAAAAAATTGAAAGGGACCCTCTACAATAAAGAAAAGGGGCTTTAAATATTTTCTTATTAATTAATCATAACATTATTTTTTATAATAAACAATGACATAAATTATTTTTTAACTATATAAATTATTTGAACATTTATTTTACTAAAGGGTTAATTACCCTCAGGTCCCTGAACTATTGACGATTTTGTAATAGGGTCCCTGTGTAATTTGAATAAGATTTAAGGTCCCTGTGTTATAACGAAATATTACTCTCAGGTCCCTGGCTTAACCTTCGCTGACATCATCAATTTTTTTTATTTTTTTAACACTAAATTGACCAAAATACCCTTAAGCCAAAAATAAAAAAATCCAAAAAACAAAATAAAAATTAGGGAAAAGTATAAAAAAAGTCCTGTGGTTCCACTTTTAGTCCTCCGAACCTATGAAAAATTTCTTTTTTATCCCGTTTTTTTACATTTTAGTCCCAAATCTCAAATTTTTTTCAATTATTTTTATTATATCATAAATTCGTCCCGAACCTATGGAATTCCGGAAATACCCCTCACCCGCTTCCGAATTTCACCAAACGCTCAACATCAAAGTCGTAGATCTAGATCTTACGGATCCTCTCGTTTTGGAATCGCTCGATTCGGAGTATGTATGCGAAAGTTATGATTTTTCTACCGAAAGTTGACGAACCACTCAAACATACCGGAGCGAACCACTCAAACATACCGGAGCGAACCACTCAAACATATTTGACAAAACTACTCGAACATATCAGAAAGAATTATTAGAACATATCAGAGCGAACTACTTGAACATATCAGAGCAAACCACTCGAACATATCGGAGAGAACCATTCGAACATATCAAAGAGAACCACTTGAACATATTGAAAAGAACCACTAGAACATATCAGAAAGAACCACTAGAACATATCAGACCGAACTACTAGAACATAATAGAGTGAACCACTCGAACATATCATAGCAAACCACTCGAACATATCGGAGCAAACCACTCAAACATATTAGAGAGAACCACTTAAACATATTAGAAAAAACTATTTGATCATATCAGAATAAACTATTTGAATATATCAGAGCAAACCATGCGAACATATTAGAGCGAATCATTCAAACATCTCAGAGTGAGCCACTCTAACATATCAGAGCGAGCCACTCTAACATATCAGAGCAAACTACTTGAACATATCAGAGCAAACCACTCAAAATATATTATAGCAAACCACTCGAACATATCAGAGCGAACCACTCAAACAAATCAAAGCAAACAACTTGAACATATCAGAGGAAACTACTAAAACATATCGAAATAAACCCCTCGAACATATTGAAAGGAACCACTTGAACATATCAGATGGAACTACTCGAACATATCAGAGAGCAACTCGAAAATATAAGAAAGAACCACTCAAAAATATTAGAGCGAATCACTCGA
>SOPF01029082.1:9859-35873 GCA_012979155.1 Hypericum perforatum | reverse complement strand
TAGAGGTGTTCGACCGAAAAAAAAAATTGCATATTTGTCACACGATCATGTTGATAATTAAAATTGTTGGACATTGCCAAAAAGTAAAATTATGATTGACGAACATCAACCAAATTGTAAGATGAAAGCCAAGTTGGGTCCATCTCCATCCCAAAGTATACTAATAAAAAAGCAGGCGACTTAGACTATTATATTGACTTTTCTTTTCTGAACCAGGTGATAACCAATTGAGGCGGCTGCCATCTAATAAAATTTTGAATTAGTTGACCTTTTCTCATTCTGAAGGAGAAGAGGATCAGCTGGTATAAAATTATAATGTGGATAATTTTATGCTAATCATATCAAGTGACAATATTAAAATTGATTTTATAAAATTAAGAAAAATAAATAAACCTTATAGGACCATCATTATCTGTATTGCATCCATTGACTGGAGTAATCATCCATTTTTTGTGTGGTTGAATTTGCCGTTCAAGTCCGATTAGTATTACGCAATGTTATCGCTGATACAATTCTAGGAATTTAGCATATAAGATAACTATTATCTAATTTGCATCTTGTGATTATCTTTTTTTCGTCTTTAGAAGGAGATTAGTAGTTAAATTGCATATATGGTGTAGGAGTCTTGTACTATTAAACACATATGTATAATAAATTCAGAGAAATAAAAATGAATTTATATTTTCAAGCCCCAGAGGCACGTTTAAAAAAATAGGCGGTGACGACCTGCACCGTTTGTAGCATTCAAACAAAGTGGCTACCGATTTGATTGGTCAACTCTCCCTTCCCGACGTTAAAATTCTTACTATCGACGATACACGTTTTTGTAACAGATGAAACACAAGAAAGAAAAATAACTGCATCGAATTGCTTGGTTTCATGTTAGGAAGGCATTGGTCGGTTAGAGTTCCAGTCTAAGATCCCAATTCAAAACTTTCTAGATCCATATGACAAAAGATCAACATAGATCAACAAACTATAGATCATACAAGATAGGGTCTGAACGAATTTGGTATATCTAAATTTTTATGTCATCCTGTTATTTTGCCTACCTTGTTATTGACCTAAGAATTTGCCAAAATATAAAAAAGTTTATTTGGTGACTTCTGTGTGGCCTATGCCAGATATAATAAGTTGGCAGAATTGGTGGAGTACACATGACAAGGCTAGGTGGTATCTGGGAGAAGACAGCATTAACACACACAATTAAATTCATGATTAACCTTAAAAAAACACACAGATTGTCCGGCCATTTGCCATTACAAATGGCTCGGCCTGGATTGGTGGGATAGTGTGACATTTTGTCTCTATTATAAACTTGTGGTGTGCCAAATGGATAAAGGACAAAGGATCGGTAAGTAGTCCCATCAGCCTCTTACTATGTATGATGCTTCACATAAAATACAATTCCCCTCCTTTTAGGGTAAGTTAGTTTCATCTCTCTCTCCTACGATTTCTAAATTCAAAGCACCAAAATGCGAGATGAAGGAAGCAGGACGTGGGTGCGTTCCAGGGCAGCGTTTAGTTTAAGACGAAAATACACGGACGGCAAACGCGTCGAAGGAGAACTTCAGAGTAAAATTGGAAAGGGTAAATTACTCACAGGTCCCTATCTTTTGATCGAATTTGCTATAGGGTCCCTGACTTATTATGATTTGGTCTGAGATCCCCACATTTTATCGAAACATTGGTTAGGGTTCTCTGGATGACATCAGCAATCAAATTTCCTTTTTTTTACATGAAAAATGACATTGGTATCCTTATAATTAAAAAACAATATTTTCTCTCTTTCCCCCCCCCCCTCTCCCCTCACACGTCTGTTTCCTCTTCCCTCTCTCCTTTTCCATCTTCTTCTTCCTTTTTCTCCATTTAATTTCAGATTTCTTGTAAATCCAAATCAAGCAATTAAACAAAAATTTTCCTTCGATTAAAACAAAAAGAAAGTAAGAAACCGACAGCCTAGTCGATTAAAAGCAAAAACCCTCAAAAAATATACAATTGAATTTGTAATTGAACAACGGTCTCCTTGCAGGAGAGAGCTGATGCTGCCGATCAAGCATCTTAAGCTCCTTCTTCATGAGAAGCACCATCATCCTCTTGTTCTCGAGCCATCGCCTCTCGTTCTCGAGCTAGGCTCTCTCATTCTCCCTCTTTTTCTTCCCCATGAACTTGGTAACCATCTTACCCTAACTGCTGTATCGGATACTCGTACCCCAGCTGTTATGCCCGAGGAGGATAACCTGAAATACCGTATGCTAGCTGCTGAAGCGGACACCCTTCGTACGATGGCTGTTGAGTTAGGTACGGGTAGGGATACGCCTACATCGGTGGATGTTGAGCCCCGTAACCACTGTACGCGGACGTCAAAGGGGCGATGGTTGGGTAAGTGAGAGGTGGTTCCCCAACGGCCTTCACCTTGTTAGTCTTTTGGTTCATCACATAAACTAGATCGGGTTCGTCAACAACCACACAACGCAAAAAACCCAATTCCAAATTAGTCTTCTTCAAAAACCAAATTTGCTCCATCGAACACATCTTCGCTGGAATTACTTGGGTATTTTATTCTCTATTTTAGACTGCACTTGTAATATTTGGTTGTTGCGATTATTTATTAGTTTATTGATTGTATTTTTTCATAGGGTTGGATTATTTAATTTCTGGATACAGATTGAAGAAGTTGGAGGAGAGAGAGAGAAGTGGAAGATGGCGAGGGAGGGGAAAGAAAGAAGAAGAGGGAGTGAGAGAAAGTAAAAAATTAATTTTTTGTTTAAGGGTATTATAGTCATTTTTGTGATAAAAAAAATTGCTGACATCATCCTCAGTCATTTTAGGGACCCGAAACTAATATTCATTCAAAAAATAAGAATCTTATATTTAATTCAAATTATCCAAGAACCTTACCACAAATTTGACTAAAAGACAAGGACCTGAAAGTAATTTACCCAATTGGAAACAACAGATGGTTCGTTACCGGAAAGAAGAACCAGGTTGATTTTTCCTTTCTTGGGCTTGTTTGTGTGAGCCTATATGGGCCTAGTGGGCTGCAGAGTTTCATTCTGAAAAGTTTTTTTTTTTTTACTTTTCAACCCAAATAAAGGGAATTCCGATAAGTATCTAAATTAGGTAGATTGATCTAATTTTTTGGGTTTTTGATAATAATAAGATTCGAACTCTCTCAATATAAATTTAAAATCAAATTCATTTCATCCTTCCACACTTGCATTTGACATTTTGTTCTAATTGATAGCCCAAAAGGTTGGATCGTTTAAAATAACGGTATTTAATCTTAAAAAAAATATATAAACATAATCTGTTTTATTTTTGACTTTGACTCATCCTACGTTCAAAAATGAGAAAAACTTCTTTTATTTTCAAAAACCTGGTATCAAGCCAAAATTTGTTTAAAACCTTCCCCGACTGCTGCCAATAATTATACCTAAGTCCTAAGTTTGGACGAGTCTGTTTAATCCTAAAAAATCATTGCCAACAAATGAATTGATTGTTAAGGACAATAAACCTTCGTGTTTTGTTCATGTAAGCGGTTCCTAGTTCCTAGTTCGTGTTCGAGGTTTGTAGTTCTTGAGCTTCGGCCAACAGAAAATGGTAGCAACTCCAAATGGTGAAGAACTGGTGCCTAGAACCATGAATATAATCTAAAGCAAATGGAAAAACAATCCGGTACCAGAGAAATGTTTCCCTTCTTTATTGTCAAAGGACTCCTCCTCCGGTCCTCCCCATTCAATGGACTGGATCCATTTAGGTCTAATTGAATCAAGTTTGGAATTGCAAGTATCGTAAACAAAATACACACGATCAAAAGACTGCGAACAACCTGAGACACGACACTTTACTTCGAAGTTGACACTATAAAAGTAGTTGAGGAATGACAGAGGACATGAACAGAAACTGATGGAAGTGTTTTATGGGTACATTTTCAAGTGCCAGAAAGCATATAACAAGCCGAAGACATTCCAGGAACGGCATAACTTAACTTGAGCAAGAGGACCACCCTATTTCATTAGCAAACACTGATTCATGAATTTTACCAAAAAAAAAAACACTGATTCATGAAGACACCAGCAGGTGATCTGTTCATGTTCAGCTGATTGTTCTTGGCACCGAAAAGTCTTGTCCAGAGCCACGCTGCACCACGTAACAAATGCCTAATCTGATGTGGGTAAAATTTGACACCCAGATCCACTCAAGTTCGGGATTCAACAATGAGAGACTCAATAAGCGCAGTTAAAGAATGATTGAAAGAGCCACTAAACTGTCCACAGTTCATGTTCTCTCAATAGTAGTACTAGCAGATCAAATGCAATAATCGAAACTATATGACATGTCGACATTCAATTGTTGATGCATTCCATCAACCAATAATTTCCAGCCAAAACTAGATGATACAACACATCAAAAGAAACCTCAAGCTTCGAGGAACAAAACTAGTAACAGCAACCAACACCCTAGGCGTTCGGGGCATATACTCGTATCATATCTATGAAGAGTACGCTACAAATCAAATGCACGCTTTAACAAAGATCCCTACACGCTCCTCCCATTCCATCATCGATAAGCTAAAGATGGAACCAATCACAATATAACTTGAATCAAGAACCGGCATTACCTCAACAGGCTTCCCTCCAACCCCAACACGAAAAACCCCGCAAAAATGCTACACTACACGCTCCTCCTGTCTCACACATTATCTTCCCCGTCTTTTCTTCTCTTCTTCTTCTTCTTACTCTGCTTCCGCTCTTCCGTCCCGACCTCCTCCTTCTGCTCCTCCTCATCTCCCCCACTCTTCCTCTTCAAACTCGGCCCCTCGCCGTCCCTCTTTACTTCACTATCCCTAACAACACTAACATTCTCCTCAAGACTTCCATTTTCCCTATCCCTCTTCTTCTTCTTCTTTTTCGATTTCTTCTCATCTTCTTCCTTTGCCTCAATTTCCCTTTTACCCTCTAAACCCCCATTATTTACCAAACCAACCTTCTCTTCACCCTTCTCCTCCCCGTCGCCGTCCCGAAGCCTCTGGGACTTGGAGTGGACGCGCAGCAGCTCGTCGAAGGCGGAGGCGGCGCGCCGGAGGTAAGCGGTGACGGCCTGGGAGGCGCCGGTGTCGGTGTTGACGAACTCCGACAGGAAGGACCGGGCTTGGGCCACCGGTACCGTTTTGGAAGATAGTATTTTTCCGGTGATCGTCTTCATCGCTTGGGACCACCAAGATTGAAGCTTTTCCCCCTTCTCCTCCTATGGTTTAAAGTGAATTTTAGGGTTTTTCTGTTTGGAGAGAAATAATTAGGGTTTTGGGGTTTTTATTGGTAGGCGGGGAGAAGGAAGAAGGGACACTATAAATTGTTTACTTAATTAGATGGTATTCCAACAAAAAAAAAATTAATTAGATGGGTGATTTGAGAATTCCAATATTGGGGAAATTTTCAAAATGGTACTATTATTTGGGTCCAATATAATGCTCAACCTTTTTTTGGATAGTATATAATACTCAACAAACCAAAAATCATTTAAATCATATAAGTTGATTTGTTCTGATTAAAGTAAAAATTTTAATTTTGAGATATTGAAGATTCAGTAATGCTTTACTTTTGTTGATAGCACTCTTGATAATTTTTTTAAACTAAATTTCATCATTTTTGTGTTAGCAGTAAAAGAAGTGATTGACAATTGCCACAAGGAAATGCAATCAGTTATATCTTATTGAGAGAACTCAAGTTAAATACAAATTCTCCTCAGTAAATCATCTAGGTATTGATCTGTATAGTTAGATAAATCAGCGGACATTATTATAACTTCACAAATTTTGTGTTTAAATCATTTTGACTGCAACAAGCCTAGTTAAAATATAGATTATAAAAAAATCATCGTCGTTGTAAGGTATTTTTTTGTTATAAGGTGATTTACAACCTTAGTTTACAAGATTAGCTAGAAACCTTATATACACACAACACACCCCCTTAGATTACAACCTCATGTGGGCTGGAATAGCTCCACACCAGCACCCTTCCGTGATCTATTTACAGTGAACTCCTTAAAATACAATCTTCCAATAGAATAGAATCAAACTGTACAGATCCCCTCACTGTGCCTGACCATGGGCATGCGGATTGCTATGTCTCATGAGAGAGGCACCGTTGTGTCGGATGATGTTGTGAAAGACGGAAGCCAGAGCTCTATTCGGGTTCCTCCAGTTCCAACAACTGCGTCTGTAGTTCGAGGTGATATGATACGGACGACGCATCCGTAACTCTCGAGTATCTCGCGTGCGACAGTTATCCCAGCAACAAAGTTCCATGCCATGTTGTCTTCAATCATGTTCTCTGATAAGAGTTCGGCTCCAAATGGTGCGAGTGAACGCATCTGAGTCTGCACAAAAAAGTATACTTATAAGGCAGAGCATTATTAATATGAAGTTTCTTAAAGGTGACTGTGCCGATAATAATTCACATCCAAGTCTCGCCATTATACCAGCAGATGTGCCAGATACTTCCTATTAGCACGTGGATGGTAGTAATGGGGATAAAAAGAAGCAACTAGAAGTTTCAATGATGTGTTGAAGCAGGAGACTCTCTAATAGTCGAGGCCTTCTAGTCGTTTAATACCAAAAAACATTTCATAGAACGCCAGACAAAGATCAATAAATGCGGAAAAGTATGAAGGTGATATTAGAAACACTTTCTTGATAGGTATGCTGCATGCTTACCATATAATGCATATCGGGCCCATCATCGTCTATAACCACAAGAGCACCACCAGCAGGAGCACTGGAAGATACAATCTCCACCCTACCACCAACGTGTGTACGCAATAGGGCACCTTCTATTATGTTACTCAAAGCCTGGCGAAGTGATGGTTCATCTACAGCAACTTGTAAAGGACGAGAAGGTTCATTGAACTCAACACTCCGTTGCTGCATACGGGCAAGTGGTCTAACCGCACCAACCAATTCTGCCAGGAGATCAGAAACATTGCATGGTCTTCCTGACGCAAAGAAAAAAAGAAAAAAAAGAAAAAAATCAACTTAATTAGAACAGAAATTGACAAATAGGGATACTTCAAAAAGAAATAGACCAAATAGGTGCATTTCAGGCATGTATCATCTCGCTGACCAAGATGATATGGAAACTGGAAAGCTTGTGGGTTCCAATTACTTGACACATTCATTTATGGAAACTGAAACATTTTGCCGGTTGCAACTACTAATGCAATTGTAGAACATACCTAATTTCAAGTTGTAGGGGAGCGAGAGCTGAGGGTGGCATAGGCATCTCTAAGTCCTTGGCAGAAGTAATTAATGATAAAGGATCCGAGCTGTGCATCTTATAATGGGGATCTCTTGGGGAGTTGTCTGCTAAGTGCGATCTTGCAGGCTCAGCATAGGCATGTGTTATTCTTTTCAAGGTCTCCTCATTATACCGCATTATGTTGGTCTACAAGAGAATCAAACGAGGTATAAACATTGTGATACGATGAGCAAAGGAATCAGCTTTTCCTTCTCTGTTACTTTTTCTTTTCCTGGTTTGCCAGATGCAGGAGATAGGGGATTGCCTTAGTTAAGTATACAGCATCCTGAAGTTCTTGAAGCGTATCACTGATATGATTGCCTTGCACCAATATGTCTTCAACAATGTCGGATGAGATCTGAGACAAAATACATTCAGCTATACAATTGAACAGGAGGTGAAACCAGGTAAGTGAACGTCAAGACATTTTCTGAGTACTGACTACAAATGCACGTATTTCAGTCGATGCAACTCTGAGTTACTGAGAACTGTTGAAAACAATCTATAGCAAACATCAACTTTGAAAACTGTTGAATAAAAGGTTTCTTCGTCTTGGCCCATAGTTCAAAGATAGAAAAGTTACAGATGAAGGATAAACATAGTTTCGTCATTAAACAAGATAAAAGGATGATGCAGCTCTTTGGTGCAAGGATTAAAACACGCACAGTTACAAGTCATGCACGAGGATAGGAAAAGCTGCAGCAACATGTGCCATTTCTTTATCTGTGGAATTTTTGGAAGCACATACCTCACTTCTCTTCACATGAGTGGATAACAGTTTGCTTAGAGTCCTAATACTAGACAAAGGGCCCCGAATCTGGCATAACATAGTGAGACAGACTCATTCAGTAACAGAAGAAAAACAAAATAGAGGGGGGGAGGGAGAGAGAGAGAGAGAGAGAGAGAGAGAGAGAGGGCGAGCAAGAAAAACCTGACCTGCTCAACCAGAGTACTCATCCTAACATTATTTTGCCATGATGATTGCTGGAGCAGCATTGCTTTCTAAAAACAAAAAAGAAGCCACCAACTTATCAACGATAACACTATACAAAGTTGAATTACTGCTAACAAGAACGAAAAGAATGACGCAGCGGGTGCTTCCTTTCTACGATCCATCTAAAGAGTATTATAAGCTACCTGATCCATAACATATGCCATAGCTAGAGAATTAGTGATATCAATGGCACTCATTCTCTGCTCAGAGCTAAAGTTGTGCATCTTTGGTGTCTCATCATGTAGAGTCTGGATACTCCAGAGCTTCTTATCTGCTCGTACACGTAAATCAAAGGCCTCATCGGGTGAGGAGGGAGAAGAAATCAGCTCCCGCTCTCCCTTCCGCCCTTTGTTAGGAAGACCTGTGCATGGCTTCTGCATTTCCATGACCGGCAACTCAGCAACCAAAAAGCCAATGACAAAAGGGTGCTTTACCATCGGAAGCACAATTGCTCGATGCTCAGGTACAAATTGGACCTGAAATCCCCAACAACGGCAATCCCACTAAGCAACAATCCGAGTTCTAACCCAACGTTAATGAAGTCACCAAAAAAAAGACACGAACTTGTTGACTAGAAAGCGTGGCTTCGGCAGCTCGAAGGCCAGCTGGGACGCCGAAACTACCAACCAGCATCACAACATCAGCCACAGCATTCTCGCCCGGGTAACTCATCACCCGCCGCAGCTCTAGCCTGTCCATAACGTAACTACCCGCGGGCCTCACATAGACCTACATCCAATTGAAACACCCAGTTGAAAGAAATAAGCGTTGCCCTCCTAACTTACAAATTTAATACAAAAATCATAATGCTTTATATTCGCCCCTTAAATAACTAATTTATATTTCTTTTTTCGGTTGGATTTTGGCAATAACTTAGTTATTTTTTGGTCAAGAAAATTCAGACGAGTTAACCTAAATTCCGGAATTAGAAGGTTATGTGCTTCGTTCTCCGCACAAACAAAGCTTTTTCATTTAAGAATTGACCAACGGAACCCTCTGAAACAAAACATAAACCATCCTACCGACCAATCTTTTCGATTAGATTTTGACAATTGCTTCATCTTTTTTTTTCTCACGAAGAGACAAATCGTCGAACAGGTTAAGTGCAAATGAACAAATGAACGGGTGAGGTTAGCTAACGGAGAGGACGGCGCGAGGGTGGACGATGCGGCGGAAGAGGGAGAGCTGCTGGGAGCAGAGGCGGTGGAATTCGGGGCTAGGGAGAACCATCTTGGACCCGCCGGCGCCGGGCTCGACCCGCTGAACGAACTCGACGGGAGAAGTGGAACTCCTCCGGATGGCAAGCGCAACGGCGGAGGAGGAAGGGGCCAGCTCCTCCTCCCCGGTGGCATCGTCGGGTCCAGGAGGAGGGGGGTCAGGCTCGGTGGACACGTGGCGGAGGGAAAGCGGGGTGGAGGCAGTGAGGTGGACGGGGAGAGTGGGGGGTTTGAGGAGGGAGAGAGAGGGGGCGGGGTGGTGGTGTTTGGGGATAGTGGTGGTGGTGGGGATTGGGTTTTGGATGCCTACGGCCGAGACTAGCATCGCTTTTTTTTTTTTGTTTTTGGGAGTTGGAAGGAGTCCAGTGGAAGAGACGGAACTGGAAGGATAATTGTCCGCCTTTCTAGGGGGATTGAGTAACAAATACCAATACAAATACGAATACGAATACGAATACGAATACGAATACGGCTATGGAAATGGATATGAATGAATATGTTTATGTTGCGGTATAAAAATATGATTGATAATGTGAGAACGAATTCAAGGATGTCTGAAGTGTTCTAAATAGAGGGGTGAATTTTACCTACTTAGTGCAAAGTTTTCTCACGATCTCTAGTAAAATTGTAACTGGCAAGTCTCATCAAATTTTTTCCACAGTAAACCCAATAAAAAAATTATGTGGGAAAAGAAGAGTACTTTGAGTTTGATTTATCGCAAAATTCGACCCTACACCGTCAACTATTACATATCTAAGAAGCGAAATCACTAATGTTACTTGTTAGGATATTCCCTATACTAATCGGTAGATGGATGAAATAGTGCGTGTCAATGGGAGAGTGAAATCATAATTTACCATCCAATATGGACCTTCTCTGTAATCATGACCAATTCTATGAGTCCATTGTCTCTGGAGTAGAGAGGTCACCACATCACCCCTGTGGGATGCCAACACGTGCAAGGGTCTCGACTTTGCACTTCGACAATATACAAATACGTAAATTAATTCTACACTTTTTTTTTCTTCTTCCTATTTTGAGTTCAAACAATGTAAACAGAATTGTATTAAAATAGAATAGAAGTTGGTCTATTATTCCACCGCAACTAATAGAATAGAAGTTGGTCTTAGTGATGGAGCCACAGCATGATTTTAGTAGTTGGAAATTCATAATTTTTCTTCATTTCCTTTTTTTACGATCACTATTTTTTGTAATCCCACGTAGCTGATCTTAGTAGTTGGAAGTTTATAATATTTCTAATAAGGATCTTGACTATAATCAACTATTACAAAATAACCAGCGAAGTTTACCAAAACCAAAAAAAAATAATAATAATAAAAGAAAGGATCCAACGACGACCTAATCACTTTAAACCAAAGTACGCTCCGAATCTAACCGTTGTAATTAAACCCTAAACATAATTAAGTAAACCACACATATAATCAAACATTCACAGTATAGACCATCTAAATTAGTTTACATTACAGGATAATAACTTTGTCCAAAATAAAAGGCATTTTAAATATACTTTGGCCTTTGTTGTAGTTGGAAGTTTTTTAGCTTATTTCATAAGTTAGTTCATAAGACCGACATCGAGAGTTAAGACATGAGATCAAGTTAAAAAAACTCAAAATTTGGTCCTCCCTTGACTTAAAATTAAATTATAGCCGTTACCTCTCCTCCTTCCTTCTCTCTCTCTCAAACTAGACCAAAAAAAAAGCACAGAGAAACAAAAATGGAGGTGAGAGAAGCAACTCCAGCTTGTCCGAACCTGTCAATTCCCTGGTCTCTGAAGCGAAAGAGACCGCCCACCATTGATATCCCAAGCGTCCTGCAACTAGTTAAGACCCCACCACCTCCTCTAGCTCCGGCGCCCAACGACGCCGTTTGCTTCGAGGGTTTTGGGTTCGGCGTCTCCGCCGTGAAGGGCAAGAAGAAGTTCATGGAGGACACCCACAAGGTCCTTCCTTTATTGGACGGAAACCCCACCAAGGTAGCTACCCTACAAAACAAAGTCCGTTCCTTTTTTTTTTGTATGCTCCCCTTTATACTTCTGTTCTGGTGACTTTTTCAGGGGTTCTTCGGAGTGTACGACGGGCACGGGGGGAGGAGCGCGGCGGAGTATGTGGCGGAGAATCTGTACGCTAATGTCCTGGAGGCTATGGAGGGGGTGGAAGGTTGTGGGTTTAGTAAAGAGGAAGCTGTTAGAGCAGCCTACTTGAAGACTGATCAAGCCTTCTTGCAAAAGGTGCACTGTCCTAATTAATTTTCGTGTGCTAATTTTGATTTGTTTGGTTCTTCTTGTGTTAATTTTGGAAACAATTGAATTAGCCCCACATTTGAAAAAAGCAATCAAACATGGCAGGTGTCAAGTTCGAGTCCTTGTAATGTAGTTGCTTTAAGACGGTTGATAGAGCTTTGCCAAGCTTTTGTATCTTATATAGTACCTCTGGCCAGTGTAGCTCGTCATATATGTAGATTTTGTTATGATGGGTTCAATCAGCAACTTAGTTGAAGTATGTAAGCCATAGAGTTCAGATTGGAGTGTAGTGTTGGATTTTGGATATAGAATTTGAACACTGTACCTTCTAAAAAAACAGAATGCATCCCATGATTTAGAATTCCGTGATTTTTTAAAATGCAGGGTCAAGTCAGCGGCGCCTGCTGCGTCACAGCCTTGATCGAAGGCCGGGAAGTCGTCGTCTCGAGTGTGGGAGATTGCAGGGCTGTTCTTTCTAGAGGAGGCTTGGCTGAAGCTCTTACGGTTGATCACAGAGCCGAATGTGAGGCTGAGCGCAAGCGGATAGAGAACAAGGTATCGCCAAAGTTGACACCATTGTTTGAAGATACGGCAATTAAAGAAGATTGCTGCTGATAACTGATGGTACTTGTTATGTTCGTCCTGCAGGGTGGGTACGTTGAGATTCATCGAGGCGCTTGGAGAGTTCACGGTGTGCTCTCTGTATCAAGAAGCATCGGAGATTCTCATCTCAAAGACTGGGTGATTGCTGAACCAGAGACAAAAGTCTTACCACTAACTCCAGACATGAAGTTTCTGATCTTGGCTTCTGATGGATTATGGGAGAAGGCAAGACAAAATTCTTATTGCAGCATTAAGTTAGAGCAGAATGTTAGTTGTTATATATGTTGTGTTATTAATGCTGATTATTCCTTGTGATCAGGTTGGGAATCAAGAAGCTGTAGACACTGTGCAGTTATGTATGCCTGAGAAGAAATGTGGATCAGCGATAAATGGTCGATCAGATGGTTGCGTTGATTATAGTGGCACAATGCCGTCAGTGTTGGTGCCAAGGATCTCAGTAGTCAGGAAAAAGAAGAAGCCAAGGCGGACACCGAATTCGAACAAAACTTCTTGTGGCACGGAAGAGAACGCTGATCCGAATAGAGAAGAAGACTTTGTAAGTGAAAATCAAAGTCCTCGATTGAAGTCAAGAAGAATCTCGTTGGTAAAACGAGCAAGTGCAAACTCGGAGCCTGGCACGGATGAGAATGCTGACCCGAATAGAGAAGAAGACTCGCTATGCGAAAATCAAAGTCCTCCAATGAAGTCAAGAAGAATCTCGTTGTTAAAGCAAGCAAGTGCAAACTCCGTGCCTGGCACGGATGAGAATGCTGACCCGAATAGAGAAGAAGACTCGGTATGCGAAAATCAAAGTCCTGCAATGAAGTCAAGAAGAATCTCGTTGTTAAAGCAAGCGAGTATCTACTCTAAGTCTGCCACGAACGAGAATGCTGACCCGAAAAAGAGTCCTCGGTCGGGGGGGCTCGCAGCTGCTTCTAAGAAACTTGTCAATCTTGCAGTAAATAGGGGTAGTTTGGATGACATTACTGTGGTTATAATTGATTTAAGTCGCTTCCAGAGTAATAGTTCGGTCTAGTGAATTACATTAACCATCATTCTTTGTCAGAAAATGTACCTGCATTCACCTGGATTTGTATTAATCTGTCCATTCGTAACTGCATGTAATTTATTTATTATATGAATCAAGCAACCTTAACCATGCCTCTTCTGAAAATCAGCAAAGTCCTTTATCCAATTATTGGATTTTGATTGATGTTTGAAGTGTGAGGTCAAGATGTCCTTACCCTTTTCCTCAATTGACACATCTGTGGAGGATTATACAGAGACACTTCTCTGATTACGTTTTGTGTTTGTGTAGCAATCTCTCAGCATATATCAGATTGTAAATAATAGATAGAATTTTGCAATAAAAACCGTACATGATTCGGCTTTAGACGTAGTTAGTTTGACGAGCTGAGTAAAAAAGAATAGCGTCTTTCGCTTTCGTTTTTTCGTTGTTCTCCATAATTGCAATTTAATTCCCAAACAAATGAATGATCAACAAGCATAACCATGCAAAACTTAGTGGAGGCCAAACTATCTCGTCCTTGACTTAAACCTTAATTTCCACTAAGCCTATTTCTTATGCATGTTCTATATGACCAAGCAACAGTTTTGTTGTTTTCTTATACGGGGTTGGATTGGGTATTGAATAGTTTTTTTCGAAACGTACAGACTAGATTTTTTTTGCAAAAATCCAAAAATTACGAGACCAAAATAAAAAAATTTACACTGGTCAGTATCACATGAAGGAAATGACATTCTCAGAAAATAAAAAAAATTGTACATGTTGAGGGATTTTTGGCAAAAAACCAAAAACCACGGGAAAAAAGAATTCCACATAGACTAATATCACATAAAGAAAATGTCATTCTTAGAAAATAAAAAATAAGAAAAAATATACATGTCGAGGATTTTTTTTGCAAAAATCTAAAAACCACTGAAAATGAAAAAAATTTACACGGACGATAACATATGAAAGAAATGATATTCTAATATTTAATAGACATTTCATTATCCCATAAAAAATGTCGATATCATATGAAATAAATAATGATATCGCATGATGAAACTGTCACCGTTTTACAACCTTAATTCCGTACGGACTGATTTGTACAATGCGTACCCCATCTTTCTCCTTCTTATACATGTTCTCTAGCCAAGCGTACGATCAACAACTAGTTGGCTAGAATTAGCAACACTATAACCATCAAAAAAATTATATCGTATCAGACCATTTCTATCGACACAAATTTTTACGATGCAAAATTAATTCACATCAAACAATTGGTTTAATACAACAACAGGGCTTGTCCGAAAACCTCCCTTCCATGTTCTTATCCGCTGTTGGTTGTCTGTTTGGCCCACGCACATGATGGCTTCCTTGAAACTACAACTTCATTCCCTACGTCAACTTTTTTGCCTCCTTCACTTTAAGCTTCTCTTCCATGTGAAGAGCTTTCCAATGGCCTAAAAGAAGCTGCAAATTGACATGACATTTTGACCAGAGTAAAACCACTTTTGGAGGAAGGGAAAAAGGTTAAAGAAGTGGCATAGTATTGGGAAAAAAACGTGACAAGTTAACAGTTTTGATTTTAAGTCTTATGAACCAAAAAGATATCATAGAATAATTGTTCTTAAATAGGATTGGACCCTACTCTAAATCAATATTCTCTTATCAATTTAGGCAATTGAAACCATATCTAGAATAATTGTTGTCCTTAAATAGGATTGCACCGTACTCTAAATCAATATTCTCGTATCAATTCAGGCAATGAAAACTATATCTAGACTCACATTTATAGGTTAAAACAATGATAAAAAAAAATAACCTGATAGAACTAGAACTCTAAAACCTAGTAATAAACTAATTGTGTACTTTAAACTTATTACCTCCTAAACTAGACTCCTAATGAAAGAAATATATCATAATTCGACTTGGATACTTCATATATAAATACAGCTCTTCATTCCTTGATCTCAAGAACTCCGGCTTCAGTAATACTTAGGTCGATCAATTTACTCTTTCGCGTCTTTCACCACTTGAGGCAGTCCCTCGAGGGCTGATGCACGATTCGTTGGTAATTCCCGCTTGCTTCGCCCCCACGACGAGGCAAACGGACGAACCTTCGGCCGTGGGAGCAAAGTCGGGTCAGTGCGTATCCAAATCCGTCTACTGCACAAAGTTGGCAGGCGAATGTCGCTCGATCACAATACATTGGTTCAGAAACTTGCTTCTCCACGCGTTCTCGCTCAGCATCGAAGCATCGGATGGATCGGATGAGACTTTCGAGTGCAGGATCGAGCACAAGTCCTGGTCCTTTTGGAGGAAGCAAGGCTCCAAGAGGTTCTCCTTAGATGACCAGGTTGTTGACGTGGTGTGGGACTTCCAGGCTGCAAAATTCACCACCGGAGAGGCCGAGCCGAGCTCGGATTACTATCTAGCTGTAGTCTGCGACGAGGAAGTGGCTTTGGTAGTTGGTGATCTAAGGAAAGATGCATACAGGAAGACAGGGTGCAGGCCCGCGCTGATCGATCCAGTGCTCGTTTCGAGGACTGAGCACGTGTTTGGTAAGAAGAAGTTCGTCACCAGGATCAAGTTCCATGACAGAGGAAAGTATCAGGAGGTTTCAATCCGATGTACAGGTAATAATTCCCACCCAAGTTCTGATCCTCAACTAGAAATAGCAGTTGATGGAACAGTAGTCATCCAAGTTAGCCACCTGCAGTGGAAGTTCAGAGGGATAAGTTCGTTCCAAGTTAGTGACACCAGAGTTGAAGTCTGCTGGGATGTCCATGACTGGCTGTTCGAATGCGGACCGAGGTACGGTCTGTTCGTGTTCAGGACAGCTCGAATGCTGTCCGAAGCAGCGTCGCCATCTTCGTTGTGTTCGCTTCCGTTGATGAATCAGGAGAAGACGGATCATGCCAGGTTGTTAGATGATGGTGATGGAGATAGTCCTGGTGGGTCGTCCAGTTTTTGCTTATTTTTTTATGCTTGGATGGTAGACTAAAGTTACACATCGTAAAAATTCTTCTTATTTCAAGTGTAAGCATAAATTTCGTGTCTGTAATTTTACTGGTTCAAAGTTGGATTTGTTGATCAACCAGTGTTCCAATTTTGGACATATGAAGTTCCAGGTCCACCTTTTCAATTAACTGTTTTTTGTGACATGGTGAAATCTATCAATGAAAGGAATAGGGGAAACATCCTTTAGATGCTCAATTTGGATTGGAGTTCTTACAGAGAAGTGAAAGTGGGAGTGTTAGGCAAAAATGGTTAAGGAGCATGTGGGACCAATGAGAGCTGGGAGCCGGTCATTGATTGACAATAATTGGCAATCCAGATTGGATCACTAAATTGCTTGACGTGGATTTTGCTTTCTGAATCTGATGTTGTTAAGGTGGTTGATTTTTTTACAAATGTTACAATAACTCCAAATTTCCGTTGTTAGGACAGACAACATACACAAATAAATTCTAAAATTATCAAGGGAATAACGAATTTGCATCATGAATTAGAATACTTATCGGTCTAATTAAAAGTTAAAATTATATCAGCGATGCCGTTAATGATCTGTTCATGAACAGATCTTCTATCTTTTTTTAAATGAATATCCTAACTATTTTTACACCAGCAGAATGCATTACTGTATCAAGGAATGTTTAATACCGATTGGTTTTTTTAGGGTGTTTAATACCGATTAATCAATATTAAAAAACCCTTTATTTACAAAATGCCAACCATACGAAAAACAATAATCGAAACTACCAAATTGGTGATAGGAGGCCATAGCCACACATCCATAAACGAAAAGAGCAAGATTGGGCTGGCTAGTGGTGGTGGCAGGCCTTGGTCAAAGGGACAGGCGGATCCGAGTATGATCCGTCGGCAATCTGATCAAAGATCCACTTGTTGCCTGCCTCTGTGAAGTGGACCCCGTCCCAGATGATGTGCTTATCCGGGCGTTTGCAAGAACGGGCGACGATCTGTCGTCCGTTCTTTACCGCTTTTCCTCCGCATCCAATGTTCTTGTCGTAGTTGTACTTCCCTCCATACCCGCAACACGCTCTTAACGACTCGCTGAACCCTTCATTCATCCGAAAAATCGTCAACACAATCTCGACAATAACCGACTTCGAATATTACTACTTACCATATTTTTTTGCATGGCTAATGAGGTTGTATTTGACGGTATATACGTCAACGTAAGTCAACGCAGCATTAGGAAGCTCCTTCCTCAAATCCTCCACCACCCTTTTTAGACCTCTGTTGAAATGCTGAGCCACTCCATTGAAAGGGGCCCCACATCCAGCCTCGTCCACTTGGGAAGCCAAGAGAGGGATCCGTTCGAGTACATAAGGCAGGCACCCGAACGGACCCGTATTGTGGATCCAAAAGTACCTCCCACCTTGCCCATATACGTACTGTCCAAGATCCAAATGTTGTCAATAACAAGAGAGAAAAACAACAATTTGGTATAGACATTGTCTGAATAAATTGGCGAGACAAGAATTACACAAATAAATACTTTCGAAATTACCAAACGGCAAAGACGTCTCATACATATCCAACAATTGTACTTAAACTCAGTTTTATTACCGAGATAGTATTCTTCAACTGGCCTAGGATGTCCGGCACTTGGGCAAGTACTTCACTTGTGGACATGTTCGAGAAATAAGCAGACGTAAGGTCGTTTTGACCGATGTCAAAGGTGTACAAAGCACGAGAAAAATCTTCCAATTTAGGTAGCAGCTGCTCAAATACTCCACCTGCATCAAACACATTATAATCATTTTCCGAAGTACGACTCCGAAATTCGATTTTATTCTCTTACCACTTGAACCAGATGGTTACTTGCCTCGTGTACGTGCAAGTTGAGACCTGTTAAAGAATTGGTTGTATTGGACCCATTGTACGTCCAAAGAAATGGGACTGAACCCGCTCTGATGAAGAGTTGTATTCTGAGGTCTAATGGTTGATCCGGCCGTAGCGTAATTGGCTCCATGCGAGAAATTGCTCCCAATTGAGTCCAAGTACCCGCTCAGGAATGGCAATCCAAGTTTCTCCGCTACCAAAAAAAAAAAATGAAAATTGAATCCTCCAATCCAAGCTATTTTTTAATTAAATGGTAATAGCCTAGTAGCATTCAATTTATGACAAAGTTTAAGTACATATTGTAACGAAATATCGACAAATATTACACATGATTTACTAGTACAACATCAATATGCATAGATTCCTCGTCGCGGACCATATATATATATATATATATATATATTTTTTTTTTTTGGTGTTACCCACCCAGTATCCGGCCCACTGGTCGACTACTCTGGGCTCGAGCTCGGAAGACCCATTAAAGGGGTGCACTCTCCCATTAAGCGAGGAGGAGTCCTTAACCACTCCACCCCAATGGTTGTTGGTGTCGCAGACCATATATTAACATTCAGTGAGTTGGATAATGAATAACTTTCATCAGCTAAGGAGACGATTTGAGTAAAAATAAAAACTAAACTAAAAATTTGTGACCTATCGAAAAGAAAGATATGAAATAAGGGGCAATTAGAAAATTATTCTCCAGTTCGCAACGGTCCATTTGTAAAGGTAAAGTTGAGAAAGTGTCGGTGGACCCGAAAAGATGCAGCGACTACTGAAGTCCAAGGAGAGAGCATTGGACAGTGATTTTATAGTCATATCTGTCTTTGCTTCACGGGATTTAAAAAGAGAATCGGTTAAAAATCCTATGGGAATCATATTTTACAAATTTAACTTGTTATTATATTGATTTTATATAATGAGTATTCCGATAAGAGGTAGCATATAAAAATTTCAATAAATGCTCATAAGAAGGGAACAAACTATGTTTTCTATATTATATGATATCATATAAAAGAATAATAGCTATATATATACTCTCAAATTTATGCCTACTACTATTTTGATCCTCGAACGGACATTATTTATTTTTTTTTAATTTTTTTTAGATTCTATTCTAAATCCTATTCTATTACATTAAAAATACTTATGCCATGAGTCGAACCCTGGACTTCAACCACCCCAATATCACTGGACCAAATGGTCTCCAGCTCGAACAGACATTATAAGTGTATGTTTTTATAGGGTAGAAATTATAGCAAGGTTGTACGACGAATTCAACTTTTCCGTTGGAGAAAAATGGACCGACTCTTGATGTGTGTGCCAAAGGAAACAGATGATGCTGTGGTAGACATAAGGTTTTATGTTTTTTTCTGTGGAATATGTTCAAATAAGAAAGAGTAATAGACCAGAGAGCGTACCAATAAAATCAATAATGAGGCGACCATCAGAGTAGCGTCCAACCGGGGCATGGAAGAACGTCTCGCCAGCCGGAGCCTGAGCCTGTCCGAACACAGCGGACAGTCCCCCGGTGTCGGAGTTCGAATCCCCGAAATTGTACACAGCCGGAAAGTGGCAGTGAGACGCTGCCACTTTCGGATGTTGACCCGTCAGAATCACTGCCATAAAACATAAGAAAACTATGGAAGGATTGTAACCCATGATTAAGCAATGGGAGAGAAAAGAACAGCGCCAGAGAGTGGCTTTCTTGCTAAGAGAGAATGATTGGTTAAAACCAGAAACTTGTGGTATTTATATTATGGGTTGAGGGTTGGTTTGTACTGATCCGTAAGAAGTGCATATGGATAAGATTTCTATAATAATTCTTTTCGTTGGATTGAATAGTAAAGGCCGAATCGTAACTGAACGACACCAACGGCAGGTTTTGATTCTTTCCTGTTACCTCTAACATTCTGAAATCCGTGGAAAATTTTCTAGATTTGGTGAAATCTTAATTAATCGATAAAATATCGTTCTAATTTAACTAAACGGTCTCAAATAATAAAAATTGTTATAGCTTAATTAAGCCGTGTCATGTTCCAGTACCGAGAAAAATGCAGTCTTTGCAATGGGTTCCAGATACCATGCGCTATGAAAAAAAAAACTAATGGATTCGTTCAGTTTCAGGTTTAGAAATTAGAACATTAACGCTAACTTGTCTAAATTTTCACCCTTTCTAAACCTGTATGAAAAAGCTGATTTTCTTGAACTCTTCCTATTCTCTGACAGATTCATCCACACAGTACCTGGAAATCATGACCTTCAAAAACCTTAGACCATTTCTCCGTAAAAACCATCAACTGTAACAAGCCAATCGCAGGAAACCGATCGAGAACCGATTCGTAGATGAACGTAGATGAGACAGTTGCAGAGAAAGAAGATTGAAAACTAACAGCAGAATAGCAGCAGTCAACATAGTACAAAATCGGAAAGCCCTACACAGGAGAATTGATACTAAATGTTTATCACAAATTCCACAAGATTCAACCAGAGCTTATCCCAATAGTTGTTGAATCAAACTGGAGTCCTAACAACAATACAAGGAAGGCTCTTTCCTCAGACGCAAAAACGGAAAGAAACATAATCAGTCGGGGGATTTGCAAGTTTACATTGCGTCAGGTTTTTCAACAATTTACTACTGGAACCAATGCTAGGCACCTCCAAAATCCATGCTCTATTCCTCAAAGCCGAATCAAGAGAATCCAAAGATGGAAAAAGGAAAAGAAGAGACGAAGACTATTATTAGGTTGCACTTGCCAAAACCTTCGAGGGAAAACTTGATGCTTCCTTTTTGTAGGTTGCTCACCATCCCCCCCTTGACCTCGGCCTGAAAAACAGAGAAAATATGATTTTGCCATTACAATGCAAATTACAAGAGCTAGTCAATCTCAATCGGCTATAACTAGTCTCTTGGTAGGTATGTTAATCATACAAGATACTTCAAATAAAACCACAAAGAGGCATGACTTGAATTCAAACACCATACTGGAAAGACACCATATGCTTTAATCAGAAGTGAAATGCCACTCTGTAATAAGCAATGTGATTAACTAAGATCTCTTTTCTTATTATGACTATTCACAAACGTCTCAAGCAAACGATAGCAGTTGCATTCTAGTCCATTGCAAACATTTTATTTCTTAATAATTCAAAACATTCTCTTCCAAATCTCTGTTTATAGGAATGGTTGTAAACAAATTCCAGAAGCCCAACTGACCAAATAATTGACCAAGGGACATTATTGAACAGGCAAATTAGCTCTCGTCAAGCTTCCTAGAGGCATCCCTGCTTTACTAAGCAACTTCCAAATGATGCGTCATGTCCAAGTTATCAAAATCAAAGGGTGTTTTATCAACTAATGGAATTCTTTCAGATCTCTGTTCATTAAGTAACAAATGAAGAGCAAACCATATATTTTATCTGTACTTCATAAATAGGGGCACAGGCAACACTGCAACAATACCCTTGCATAACTGAGTGCTTTTTGGTGGCATATGATATAAGACAGAAACTTGACTTTGGACACGGAATATTCAATAAACAAAATCATGGTCCTTGATCCTGAAACAAATGATTCTAAAAATTTATTAAAACATGGGTTGCTTTCAGAAAAACGGTAGCAAACGAAATAAGCACAAATGCAGGAAAGAATATGCTATTGTGCATGTTTACCTGTCAAATTCCCTGCTACCTAAAAATCCTCTGTCTTGGCTACCATGAAAAGATCTTCTTTCATCATTTGGCCTAGACCAAGTTTCTGGTCTTCCACGAGACCTAGGCCTATCTACAAACTCCATGCTTCTAGGCTCGTCAACTGAACCAGATTGAGAGGGTGGTCTCTCAGGAAAACCAGCTGACCTGCCTGCCCCAGAACCAGGTCTTTCAAAAACTTTTGGCCCAAATCGAACTTTGTCATCCAAATCTCGGATAAGTGTTTCCAGTTGCTTCTCTTTCTCAGCTATTGTCTCCAATAACTGAGTTCCACCTGAAACTTCTGCAGACTCAATGCCCTCTTTTGGAGCTGATTCTTTCTGCAAGTCTTGCTTCAGGTGATTTATTTCTTCTTTCAAGAACTTCTCTTCCTCGGTCTCAGGCCTGAATAACAATTATCATCAAAACCAGAAACCAGTATATCATGAAACACTCTATTCATGAACCGCACGTGAAAAAGCTATACCAATAAAATGAAAATAAATCTATGGGTAACAACATGGTGAGATAAGAAAGCAGAGAACTAAGAACACCATCCAATTATTGCCATTTATGTAGGTACAAATAAATTGATGCAATTGGCCCAAAACTCCCAAACATTACTGGTATCTTACCAGTTTCCTCGCCACAAAGAAAAGCAAGGATCCTGAATATGCGCAGATTCAAGTGTTTAAGTAAACAGGACGCCAGGATCCCCATCTAAAGATAGGGGAACTACAACTTTCATGCTGTTCCAGTACTAATCAGCATGGCCTTCCGAGGACAGCAGCAAAGTGCAATACCCATAAACGGAAATTTGGGTATCCTAAAGGCAACAGGAAGTTTCACTAGAAGAAAAAGAAAGAAAGCTGCCCAAGCAAGATGCTCATTCAGATCTAGCAGCAGTACGAACAGGCCATATCAAATATTCAAATGGTGCGTTGAGACATGTATGAACCCTGCTAAACACACAGCTCTGAGAAGAGAGGCTAAAGAGCCACAAGCTGAATTATCATAATTGCCAACACTAGCACAACATGAGATGACATTTTCTATCTATTGCCTTTTCCTCTATTCTATGCATCTTCCAAGGTCCATCCATGTTGCATATCAAATAAAAACAAAGAATGGCTGTAAGCAGGTACATCAAACATGAATAAATATGCATATCTCCCAGAATACATACATATGTGGTAATGTGCGTATTTTCCGAGACTTCTATGTATGGATAGAACCACTATCCATGGCACAATTTGTTTCCTTATGTATCAATGTAAATGATGAATTCTCTCAATTTTGAATGCCCTTCTATTCCTTTCCAAAAGTAAGTTTTGCTTATTACTCAATTTGTTCAGAAATAATTTGGACATGCAGCCCACAGAGAACAAACAGGAGTCAAGAACATTAACCTCCTGTTAGTGATGTAAAGAGAAATATAATAAATGGCATAGTCTCACGCTCCCACAAAAAGCAACCTACTGATTTTTCCCCAAATTGAATGGATGGCGGAAACTAATAATTGTGATCAGAAACTCAATTTAACTCTTTTTCTTGTGTCCTAGACATGGTTATCATGCCTAAGCAGATTAAGAAGAATCAATAACTTCAAAACACAGTGCAGTGCTTAAACCCACAAGGCAAATGTTTTATCATGCACCTTTCCACACGGCGGTGCTCCAACTCGAGATCAATCTTTCGCCAATCCTGACCCCGTTCTTGCAACAAAACTTCACGAGGTTTGGCCTCACCGAACGGATTCACCTTCGGCTTAGGCTTGGACACCACATTCTCCAATGACCCTTGCTGTACCCCTTCCGACCTGTTAGAATGGGCACTAGAAGGCCTGCTTGAATGCGCACTAGTCGGCCTGCTTGATTGGGAGATACTCTTCTTAGTTTCAATCTCCACGTCCAGCTTCTTCCAATCCAACCCTTTCTCTGCCAACACCTCTTCCCTGGGCCTGGCAGCACCGAAAGGACTTGGCTTGATGGTCCTAACAGACTCAGAATCCCCTCCTAAACCGCCCTTGCGTGGATCCAACACCAACCTAGGTCTGTCCTTAACGGACTCAATGTCCCCTCCTCCTCCTCCTCCAAACCCACCACCGCCTCCTCTGGACCACCGATCTGCCTCCGGTCCTGAAGTATCACGAAACCCTGACCCAAAAGTGGAGGATCTCGAGGGAGCAGGGGCCTGTGCTGGCTTCTTCCCGACAGCCCAGTTGTCCACCTCATCAGACCTAGACCCACCTCCAAACCCACCCCCTCCACCTCCACCGAGCGATCCATACCTTGCTCCTGGGCGGCCCGAATCAGCTAAAGGCATTGCCTTTTTCCCAGTCGCCCAGTTATCGGCCTCGTCCGCCCTCGAGGGTAGATCATAATCCGACGCCCTGGACGACGGACCCCGCCGCTCGTCATCAAATCCCCCGTACTGCCTCCGGCCCCCGCCCTCTCCCCCGTCCTCCCTTCCGCGGGGCCCACCCCGTCCGTAGTTGTTGAAGCCGCCACCAAGGCGTCCTTGCTCCATCTCCTCGGCAGAGCGCTGCTTAGGGCCGGTGGGGAGGAGGAATATCTCGTCGGGAGTGAGCCCCTTTGGACGGGCGGCGCTGCCGCCGGAGGAAGTCTCGGAGTAGAACTCTGTTAGGGTCATCTTCTTCTTCTTCGGTTTGGCGGTGACGGCGTCCCGGAGGCTGGGGAAGCTCTGGGAGCCGCCTCCGGCAGTTGCGGTGGCGGCGGCGGCGGCCTGTTCGCGCTCCTCGCGCTCGACATCGGCGGCCCAGTCGCCGATGCCCCAAGGTTTCGACATTGGCGGTTTTAGGGTTACGAAGAAGTTTGGGGAAAATTATCAAATTTTTTAGGATCCAATCGGAAAAGGGGGAAATTTCGGGTAACTGGGTGAGCTAGTAGGTTTTATATCCTTTTATCAGTAACTTTGAGAGATTCTCACTTCAATAAAATTACAAAACAGAAAATTAGGAAGAATTTAGGCTGCATTAATTTAAATGAACTAAATAAGATTATATAAAGTTTCAAGTTTAGAATATGTTTAGTATAAACGACAGCATGAAAATGTTTGTCTCTCCTCATTTACTGTAATAATTTATCACCGTATTAATTTTCATAATTAATTTATCGTAATTTTAATAGATTATTTTTTTATTACGTCGTTCTATTTTAATATATTTATTATATGTTTTTTTCTTGAAAAAAAATTATTTTAGTATATTTTTTTTGAACGCGTTAAACTACAGAATATTAAATTGAACTTTTTATTGTTTCTTTTCTCATAAATGAATTTATTATAGGATGTACAAATATAAGAAATTGTTGACTCCGGTTCATTTATGTCATGTTTCTCTATCTAGAATTGGTATAAAAAACATTTTTAGTTTTTCTATTTTTTTTTATTTTAGAAATAACACCTCACTTTCGTGATTATGTTTCAACACTATGCGAGTGCTGGTCCAACTAGAAGGAAATTTTATCAAACCATAACTTGAATACCATATAAAATAAAGGCGTATAGTTGTAAGGAGTTGCCACAAAGTTGGATTGGGTAAGGACTAAGGATTCTATTAGGATCGGTCCGCATCGTATATGCTTCAATCCAGACCGTACACCGCATTAAATCTTAGATGACCTTAAAAAGGAACAACTTTGTCTCCCATTTAATAGTCAATATTAACTTTGTTGTCTTCCTGTGACTTGCCATGGAAGCTTGTGCTACCATCTGCATCTTCGTCCTATTTGTCATTATCATTGTTGGGGTTGGGTCGGCCTTCCACGATTAGCATCGGTTACATGTGTATGAAAATAGACCAATAGTGTGTATGAGAATGAACCAGTATTGTGTATGAGAATGGACTAGTAGTGTATATGAAAATGGACCAACGTGTATATAAAAATGGACATGTAAATGTGAATATAATAGACATGTCGTGTGTATGAAAATAGACATGTCGTGTGTATAGAAATGAACCAGTATTGTGCATGAAAATAGTATAAACTTGTGAATAGAAATAGACCATTAGTGTGTATGGAAATGGATCTGTCGTGCGTATCAAAGTGGACCAGT
>SOPF01029081.1:0-17075 GCA_012979155.1 Hypericum perforatum | reverse complement strand
CAATGTTATTTATATATTAGAAGATTACATCTGAATCAATATTATATTAGTTAGTACAGTAAATTACAAATAGATGGTGGTATATCAAAAACTACCATTGTGGCACTCAAGAGATAGATATGATATTCCCCTGAAAAAAAGAGTTTGATCTCATATTTCGTCAAAAAAAAAAAAAAGAAGGCGAGCTTGATCTGATATGGACCAACATCAGGGCCCATCATGTAATAATAAGAAAGGGGCCCGAATTACCTTTAGAAGATAAGCCCAATAAAAAGTCCATTGAACTACTTATAGAAGAGCTGTTGATCAAGAGTATAAGCCAGTGGCCAGCTACAGTTTGAATTTTATGAATTGATACTGAAATTGAGATGTAAACAATCGTAGTTTCGACCATAATATATCGCTCATATAGCATGTTAATATTGATTCTTTCTTCAATAGTTTGTTATTATATTGATAGTTTATATCGATAATTGAGAATGTGATGAATTTCTTTGCATTTATAAAAATTCATCAACTTAACATTTTTAAGATTTTAAATTAGATATACAAATTTTAAAATCTATCAACGTACGAGAGTTTGGTTGTTCTTATAATCCAATGTTGCTCGTGATAACAGTGACTTTTTATTTTCAATCTGAAATACTTACAATCACAAACTGACTTTACAAGTAAAGACTTCCATGTAAAGTGTATGGCCACTTAAGAACAGGTTTTAGAAAGAAAAGAAAGAAAAAAAAAACCCTCAAAGAATGGAGCAAATATGTGAACCGTCATAATAGGGCACGTAGGCAAGACCAACAAGTTCACATTTCTTGCAGCAATTTGGCGTATGCACTTTGTCTTTGACCACTTCTTTGTTTTTGGCCACTTCTTTGTCTTTGGCCACTTCTTGTTTATTAGGGCTAACGCTGATAATTTCTGCATATTTTCCTGCCTTCCTTAGCTGTTTGGTCACCAGCACTGGATCCACACTTCCAACCACTGTCATTATCCCCTTCTGGCTATCCACCTTAACCTCATCGATACCTATCAATTGCATGATTATCCACATTCCGAACTATTAAGATTATCATCTTGTTAGGTTTAAGTGGATGAACTGGTACGTTGTGAAAAAAAAATCAATGGATTGATATATTATCAAAATATTTGATCTAGTGAATACGAAGATTGTAAAACATTTGGTTAATTGAATTATAAGAATTTAGTATAGATATCAATATATTTGGCAAGTTGTCGGTAACATATAACATGTATCGAGTACCACACAGATATCGGTAATATATAACATGTACCGAGTGTCGTAGTTGATGAGATTAGCTTAACCAGTAACCAAAGATGTATTCAATATTTAGCAAGTATATGGTAGCTGGTTCTCATCTCCTGTTACCAGCGACATTTAGAAACTCCTTGTAAATTTTTTTAAAAATAAATTTAATATCTGTTAAGCAAATTAATTTAAATTCAAGTCACATATAAAATTTTAAAAAAGACAAAATTTTATTAATAAATATTTAACCCTCTATTTTTAGAGATTAGAAAAGTTGATCTAATTACTAACTGTACTTTCTTTACAATTTGATGTGTGTGTATATACATATATTCAAAGAGTACATTATTTTATTTAAAAATTAAATATATTTTTAGAGTTCAAACATACAATACATACTTGCTGAGAACAAAAAAACAGCTTAATCAGGTGGAATTAACTTGACGTATCAAATAGAAGACTTTTTCTAGGTAGAAAATGTTCCTCAGCGAAACAAACAAAGTCTAAATAATTTTTTATGCATATAAAAAAATCTGATCATGAAGTTCGCATAAAAATCAACCAGGGACATGCATTTAAATTTGAATCATCTAGGTTTGAACAAATATTTTCAGAACTAGTGTTGCTAAAGAGTGTGTGTGTGTGTCTATATATATATATATATATATATATATATATAACACTCACCAAATTATGCAAACCAAATAAACAAAATGTAATCCATATTGACGCAATGGGGCGTAGCAAATCACCAAGCGCAATGTGATAGAAAAAAAGGAGAAGAAGATAGAAAAATCGACATTTTGTGGTCAAAATCAATATTCTTGTAACCCGATTCTTAAAAAAAATTTATTGCCTAGTAGATTGAGTTCTTGTCCACTCAATATCTAATACGTAGGAGATTCCTTTCAATATATCACTCAATATTAGGGATGGCGATGGGTATGATAGGATAGAGTATATGTAAGACCTTATTCATACCCTAGATTGAAAAGTCGGATCTATATCCTACCATCGACCATTGAAAATTTTCAATACTAAACCCATACTCTTACTCTCAGGGTTCGTAGGGTCTATGTGGTCTTATAGAGTCTGACCCTTTAATTAAATGCAAGATATTTTTTAACACAAAATTTTAATTATATATATAAAAATTAACTAAATCATAATGAATATATGAAAATTCATCATGAAATATTTAATATATCAATAAAGAAAATTTTAAAAAGTCAATTTCATGAAACATATTCTAGAATATTTAAGAAACATATTCTAGAGTATAATTATGGTCTAACGAGAGTCTAGTTAGGGTCTAATTAGGGTTGGGTCTAAATTAGGATAAAATGTTAATGGTAGAGTAAAAATTGATAGGATTCATACCCTACTTTAGACCATACTTTCAAATGTAGACTCATGCTCATACCCTACCCTAGACCCAGTCAAATTCAACAGACCCTCGACCCACGAGGTAAAGGTAGGGTCTGACCCGCAGGGTATGAGCGTTTCTGCCATCTGTACTCAATATAGCTAAACTAGTAATATAACGTTGAGATAAGAATAAAATTTTAACCCTGGGACTCCCTTCGAATTGTGGAAACAATTTATGCGATTTAGTCAATATTTTAAATAAAAATCGTGTTAAAACATTACTAATAAGTCACTATCCTAGGGTTAGGGTCGTCACCCATAGGATAGTGATAACTCTTTCGCATTCCTTCATTTAAATAAATATGTTACACACCTTAATGACAGCTAATGGATGGAGGAATATGGGATCTTGACTTGTCTTTTAATTTTTTTTAAATGAATACACATTGCTTTCTTAGACAGCATTATTTATTGCATATTGTACGGCGGGGAATCATAATTTTTTTTTTGTGCACATGTGCCATTGTTTTTCCATATCTTGTCCATTGATGCTGACCACGCGTACCAGCATCTTCGCCTCATCGCTGGGATGTGCGCGTGCTTTTTACGCACAGCAAAGAAAAGAAAAAAGGGAAAAGTCCTCCTAGGGCCCTTGTGGTTTGACCCGTTCCCAGATAGGTCCTTGAGGTTTAAAATGGCGATAACCGGTCCTCGTGCTTCTAATTTTCACATCTGAGTCCCCCCGATCCGGTTCGATTCGAAAATCCAAAGTTTAATCTCGCAATTCCGGTGACAAAAATGTCGATTGTCGACTCCAGATGACTCACCAAAGTGTCTCCGACATGTAGTTACCAGTTTCACATGTTTTCGTCACCTGAATTGCGAGATTGAATTTTGGATTTTCGAATCGAACCGGATCGGGAAGACTCAGATGTGAAAATTGAAAACACAGGGACCGGTTATCGCCGTTTTAAACCTCAAGGACCTATTTGAGAACGGGTCAAACCACAAGGGCCCTAGGAGAACTTTTCCCAAGAAAAAAATTATCGGGGATGGATGCACGGGGACGGACATCTATTTCGAGTCGTCCCCATGCATGTGGTTGTTTGTTTTTCTATTTCGTACACATGGAAAATAATATTATTCATCCAAATTAATTTTTTAAAGATAATATTTGGGTTGTAAAAAATTTAGAATTATATTTAACTTTACAAAAATGAGTTATATATATATATATTACACACGTGCATGCAACTGGTAAATATTTTGACGGCAATGCTTTTGGTAATTTGGAAACTTACAATTGATGTGTCAAGGCTCAAGCATCACAGTCGACAATATGTGTTATAGTAGTCATAATATATCAAATATTATCATTTAAAAAAGATTTATCAAATAATATGGTATATATAATGAAAATTCTAGGATAAATAAAATTTAATTTGTAGAATCTATTACGAAATAATTAAATCCTAAGAAGAAGCTGATAAGGCACATTAGTAACCCAAAAATACATGAAAAATCAAAGAGCAATTATCTTATGTTCATAAAATCCATATTTAGCAAGTAAGTAGTTGGATCTAACCCTTTACCATTCTGAACATGGATTACTTGTCTTCCTCATCATGCACCCTGAAGATATTTTATCTCACAATTCTGAAACTGTGTTTAGTCAATTAATTGTACATAAACTGATTTATTTAGCAGTTTTACAATGCTTCTATCTGATTTATGATATATTTTTCGTACGTAGGATGACATAACATATGTATATTAACATTTTTATGAGTATAATCTACATTAATATTAGTTATGGATATTTGCCACGTCATTTGCACTGGTATATATAATAAATTAATGATATTAATTCGTTATTCATCTTCACCTTCAAGTTTTGTGACCGTTTTGAGCACCTGCCTCTTGCACTTGGCGCAGAAGATGTCTACTCGTAGTTCTGTCTTCTGACATAAAATAAAATGAGATAATTGACAAAATTCATTTCAGTTCATGGAAAATAATTTTATTACTTGGTCAAATTTTGATGTTCCATTTATTTCGTATCATTTAACCTACCACCAAAAAGTCTTCATAGACGGATGAAGAAAGCAAATTATATCAGGTCAACCGAAAGAAAATCTTCAAGACAAAGGATTTTTTTTTATTAAACCACTTGTTACACGGACATCAAATATTTTGATTAATTCAATTTTGAATAATGTTGACACTTTGATGATTGTGAAACTCTTACAACAAACACATAATATTATTAGGCTCTCAATAGTACCTCATAGTTAAAATGTAGTCATGCATAATATTAGGCTCCCAATAATACCTCATAGTTAAACTATAGTCACAAATGAGAGTCAAAGTAATAAAGATTTAGATATAATTACAAAATAAATATTGAATTAAGTTTTATCAATGTAAAAATGGGAGAACAACACAAAAATCTCGACTCTAACTACGATTGAAAAAATTGCATGCATTTATGGTGGAGAGAATATGCGCACCTTCATGGTATTCATGGTATGCTGACAAATTGCTCGATGGATGGAACTAAACGGATTTCGTTGGCCTTTTATAGGTGATAAAATTATCGGATGCTATACAACTTGCCATTGTTTGACATTGATTTTCATAATCAATTATTTTAATTACTTAAATTGGTGTCGAACTTGTTTTGATTACCATCACCGGCCAAACGACCGCTACTAATTAATCTAGTTGATAAAAGGAGTTATGTTTCTTGTAAACCATGATTATATTTTGTAAGTGGATCAACTTCGGCAATATTATTATTTCCAACACTTCGAATTCCATGTTCTGGGGTTTGTGTATGTGATGATGTCAAGACCAAAAAGACTATTGCTGAAAAATAATTAACGAATAGAGAAAACACTAAAATAGTAAATATGAGGACAAATATACAAGACGATAGTTTTTTTAGTTATCGAAGGACGTATGATCCTCTAACTTCTTTTAATCAGACTCATGAAAAATTTGTCTATAAATGAGACAAATTCACCCATCGAAATACACATATTATTAACAATGCAGTATTAAGTTTGGCTGTACAAGTGGATATGATTTGGGAGTAAGTCGATGTCCCGACTATTCTTCAAGGAATTAAGAATGTGGCAAGGGAAAATCTTCAAAGACATCTTCAAACTCCGGTAATTATGGTGTTTCATTATTTATTGGAAATGAAGGATGATTTTTGGCTGTAATTAGGGGATGAGAATATTGTAATTCGATAGATAGTGTTTATATTGATTTTTTTATGTATATGTATATCTAATATTTTATGTGCTTGAGTCCTGTACGTAATGCATCAATTGTTAAGTTACATTTTGGTAATTTTAACATAAGTTTATATAAAAAAAACAAGTGCCAATGCATATTTGAAAAGATTTTCAACAGCTCGATTGTCATCCAACCATTGATTGACGATGGTAGAGCCCCCTAAACTTTCACCCTCGCTAGAGAAATGATCGTCAAATTATATTTGTTACAAAAATGAAAAAGGCGGAAGATTAAACGTGAAAGGAAGTGATTTGGTTGAGAAGTGAATAATATTCCATTTGAGCTAATTTGAGTCAGAGAACAAAAAATAAACCGCCATAACTTTTCTTTTGGAGAAGTGTACAAATGATTAGCTAATTATTTCAACTTATATCCAACTATTATAACCCGCCAGCCGTGAAGCAAATATTCGTCACGCGTGGCAAAATATCAAAGTGGTCAATACATGTCTTAATTCTTCTAAAGTCGACCCTGCGTGCTCTCGAAACATAACAAATTGATCATCGTGTTCTGTTTTTTCGTCTGTGTAGTCCCCAGCATCCCAAAGCACACCAGATCTTCGTGCATTAACTTGATGCTCTTATTAGTTGTTAACGTGACATGTGCGTCCAGATATTCCAAAAGAAGAACGGCATCGAAAACAAAATTTTTCTTATTTTTATGGAAGCTTTTCATTGTTTGGAAAAGAGAGAAAATAAATTTTATTGAGAATCTCAAAATTTATTTTCAAATTAGCAAAATCAAAATTTTGAATTAGTGAAACTATATGAGTAAAGAGAAAATAAATTTGACTTGAGTACATAATTACTAAGTAGATTGATAAATTTTTAATTAGAATATATTTTTAGTACGTGCGATATCATGATTTTTGTGATATGATCTTCTGATTTAAAAATGATCATTTAAATCTTGTGGTGTGCATTTTCGTGTAATTTTTAGATTTGGATGTCTTCCCAAATTAAATTTGACTATGAACCAAAAAACACAATCGTTTTGAGCTGACTTGGTAAGCCACATCACATATTTTAATCCTGTTTGACACTATGATTTGGGCAAAATATTTAATATCATTTTCAATCACTAATTTTTTAATTATTTCTCAAATGCCACCCTTTTCTGTCCAATCTAGTCAAAATCTTATTACCATACAATTTAGTAAAAATAATCACGATAAAAATTACCATAATAAGTACCTTAATAGAGAAACTCTATATTGACATCAAAATAGCTAGAATAGGAGATTCAAAATTGATATAAACAAAAACAATACATTTTTGTCGCGAGTAGACTCGACAAAATTCGTGGATTGGATTTGGATTTGATTCTAGAGGACGGAATGAATTGTCTAGTTAGGATATAATTATTTGTATAATTATAATAAAATAGTTCACCCAAATAGATCCTATTTTTAAATAAGAACGGTTGAATGAAATAGTTTACCTAATAATGATGAAATAGTTCGTTTAATTATAAAAAAATAGATTAATAAACTGTCCAAAATAAAAATGTTAAATATAATGGTTCGTTCAATTAAAAAAATTTTGTTCATCTAATTATAATAAAATTATTTCATGAAATATACTACTTCCGTCTTGACAACGAGTTCCATAACCGAATCCTGTCCCGTAGATACAATGGGCTTGTCCCCGTACATACTGGACAAGAAAACAACCACACAAAAAACCCTGAACATCAATCCTCCGCGACGGACTCCAAGGACAGCATCTTCTCCATTTTAATTTCAATTTCCCCCACAATGTACGACTAACTCATTATGTAACATATGGGCCAAAAGCGTCACAATCATTTTCATATAAACTAGTTGTCGAAAAATATAGTTTGCTACAGGGGAGATTAAATGTTGTTGGTTCCTAGCATTGAAATGAACAAAATGTTGACCAACGAAAGAATCCAAAGTCAATTATTTGGTAGGGCGTCCGATGATGTTAGGTCGATAGATCACAAAGTCCAAACCAAAACGAATCTCTGACTAGGGCAGATCCAAACTGGAAACTAATTATTGTAAACTATATTACCTCCAATATAATAACTGGACTTATAAAAAAACCAATACAATAGTTAGATTATTATCGACGGATAAACGACCTGGCGGTCCCCTTGATAACCGGCGAATGGTTTTCTTTTTTTATCAAAGCCAACATATTTTCGTGTTAAAATTTGATAACAAATTATATGTTGGCAATAATGATTTGATTGACTTAAATTTATATTAATTACTCTAGTGATTACTCGAAAACTAAGCTGTCAAACAAAACGTAATTCCATAATATATCTTGTATTTGCTGAAGTCTTTTCCAATTGATATAGGATACATGATATTTGTTTTTTTCTTCTTGAATTCTATGTATCCTTTTCCAATTGTATCTGGTGGAAATGGGTTCTGATATGCAACTTTTCAATTGGCCGAATTCAGAATTGTAAAGTTCGGAAGAAAAATATTCTGTTTGGATAGCTATCTTGACTGTAGAAAAAGTGACGAATAAAAATCATCAAACTCCAACGGATGAATATGGAGTCCATTACATCAGCCCTATATAGTTTGATTCAAATTTAAAAAATATTCAGATAACATATAATATCAACCAAAAAATATTAATGAAATAGAAAGCATTTAGTTCGGTTTTTAGCTAAATGTTCCAAGGGAACTCTCACTCTCCCAGTATGCTTTTTATAACTTTATAAAGAAGATGTTTTTATATGCTTCAAATCTTCACAAGTTGACATGATTAATTTATGCGTCATGTCACTTCTGTCAGCAATGTCGCGTGATCATAACATTTTCTTTAACATTTTTCATACATCGTTATAATGTATCATTCTTAAATTTAGTTAATTACATGTGTAATTTTTAAATGATAAATATAAAACACTCTTTAGACTCTCACACTATTTAATACAATAATAATGAGTTAGTCTATAAATATAAAAATTTATCTAAAACAAATTATTCCTGTACTCGATATTATACTCGCACTACACAATTCGCGATCGTTGAGAACGAAAAAGAATTAGACAATCTCTTCAAAAATGTTCCGGATGGCTTACTTATATTGGAATAATATATTGATATAAACATTATCTATATTTTTTGGTACTTCGAATAGTTTGATTTTGCAACATATATTACTTTTAACAATACAATCATGTTATTCTTAATGTAAATCTGAATGAAAATGTATGTAATTACATATAACATACCGTACTAACTATCCCATTTTAGTTTAGCATAGACAACTGATAATCTGTTCATCAAGATCCTTACTTGTATAACGTTATGGATTTATGAGAATTACTTACGAACGAGACTTCTTTCCATGGCAATCTTGAAAGAAGAACATGAATAGTGCGTCAAATTAACTAAGAATTTAGGTGTTGAGAAAGAAAAAAAAAACGCAAATGTACTCCAAGAATAGGAATGTCTCGAATTAATAGGCTCATTAGTTGTCAAAATATCGGGATTCTAACAAAAGAGGGTTCAATCGAAAATATTCCAACGCACAAATAGCTGAGATGCTCTAGTACTACGATAGAGTTTCGATTTCTTCTACAAGGACTAAACTCAATACGGAGGAGAGCCAAGACATCTATCTTCATAGACCAGAAGAATGACCAGAAGAACAGGTAGCTTAAGATAGTAGGTAGGTAGACTTCCAGATTTAGGACATCTAAAGCCCCCAAAAAGATGCTAGAGTTATAAATATGAGGAAAGTAACATGATTATACCCCACATGATCATTGGCATTGGAATGGAGGATGCTTTCCTATGAGGCCTGCAACACTTTGTTCCAATACTCTCCTAGTGCCCAGATCGGGAAGATGTCTCGGTAGGCAGCATAGGTTATCATGCAGTTTCTGTTGAAGACACCCATGATTTCCTGTGAGCAGAAAGGAAAAGTTGTTCAATCTTCAGAAAGCAGCATCTAGAACACGAAGCCGCATAGAAATCCAGAGGCTACAAGAGTCTTTATCTAATCAAATGATAAAGACACTGAATGCAGAAAGATGATGGTGGGAGTACAAATGCTTCTTCATGAACTTGGTGGCAACCACAGTTTTGTGGGTTTGATTCTTAGAAGATCCATCCGTTCACATTTACAGTCCATCAAATTGCAAGAAATGGCTAATAAGCATTTGAGAATTCGTCAATTAAATGGAATTACCTGTTGCGGGAAATCTCCATTATGCATTTGGGCATTTATCAAGTACCTCGCTGCACGGTGCAATGGCGTTGAATCTCTTTTGGCCTGTTCAATATACAAAGGTATACCGGTGGCTAGAATTAGGATGACGGAGTTGAATTAACGTATTTAACTGTATGACAACAGCTCAGGTTAACTATATAACTGCAGCAAGTTAATCCACATATTGAACTGTTCTTTGGCTGATTGGGCAGGCTGATGCCTGATAATAGTCAATAGGCATTCAGTGATGCATATAACCGTTCCAAAATGTTTCTTTTAAGAAAGAACTGCCTAATCAAATGGGATCATAACTCAATGCCGAAAGTAGATAGCGCATAGGTGTACCTGCCCAGCAGCAATGAGAGCCAACATAGCCCATGATGTATTTACAACGTGAGACCTGTTCCCTTCAAGATTTGAATAAACCTACAGAAAAATTTTCAACTCAGGTAGACGGTAGGATTCATATCGGAACATAGAGAAGGTATGAGAAGGCTGCCTAAAATTATATTCCCATTCTTAATTAGGTTAGGAAGCCAACATTTCTCCCTTAAATGACTTAGCCAGAAGCATATCATTGATGATCTTTATTAGAAGCTTGCAGTTTTTCCCTAAACCATGATAAAATAGCAAGAAGTTGTGGAAAACCATTCTGTATTTTTGAGAAGGATGATGCTTATAAAAGCATGACAACCAAGGAGCAAAATGAGAATGAAGTTTTCAACAAAATGAAAAAACAAATTGGATCTAAACCCTTCAAATTTCAGGAAACCGTAGTTGTCCATCATCGAAATTGGATCCAGGAACATAAATGCTGTAAGAACCAATACGTAAACCATATACTTTTTTTTTTTTGGAAATAACAACAGCACGCAACTTCTACTCCACCAGTATGATCCTAGATACTTGCCATTATATTAGCAATGTCCATTATATTAGCTGCTACATTAAGCTAAAGGATAAAATAGCAATGTCCATGTAAAATGTATCAAAATTCAATTGCGTTTGGAGTACAGAATTTCAAAATTTTCGATTTTACATTAAAAGTTCTGCTAAAATATTCTCATCCTTTTCATATTGTCATCTATTTTCCATCGGTAAGATGGTCAGGTCACCCAGCATCTCATTTTAAAAAGGAGCATTGCAGAGACTGATTTTTACCATTTGCTCTCTCTTTTGCCTTCTATTTGTCGAAATCATTAACTTTCAAGAGCTTGCATATACTATGAAGTGTGAAGTTGCACTCAGTACCAAAAAGTCAAGCTTTCATCTAACCTTGTTTTGACATGAAAGGTAACTCTCTCCCCAGCCACCAGAAGTGCACTGTTTGGACAGAAGGAAATCACAGGCTTTACGGATGCTGGAGCAATCATCATATATCTTCCCAGCAGCCAGTAAACCCAATATGCCAAACCAAGTTCCATAGGTGAAGCAAACTGCCCATGAGCCATACCTGTCAATAATTCAAATATTAAAGGTATGTTCCACCATCAAAACCAGATCTTTAATTGACATATCCGACAAAAAAATCTAAATGTTAATACAGCGGTAAAATTAAGATATCCTATTAGGGCATGACCAAACTTCCTCAGCATGGTTTAAAACTACATATCAATATGTTCCAGAGATAGGCACTCAAGGAAACGAGAACAAACCATGATCCATCTCTTTCCTGTATCTTTTCCAGGAACTTGGCTGCCTTTCTTATACAACAACCAATATCTTCTTGCCGATGGCCAGGGTATAGTTTCCTAAATGATGTCAAAGCTTGGATAGCTGCTGAGGTGCATTCAACATAACTGCATAGATAACATCAATATCATAAGATATCAAAATAAGCGGTAAAGTTTAATACGGATTTGGCTCAGCAAAAGAACATCTTACGGGTAATCAATAACGATGTCTCCAAAAGTTTCAGCAGGGTTTATCAACTGCCAACAGAAAAGAATAATCAGTGAACATCTACATGTTTTAGCAGTTCAGATCACACGGAAATACTCTTCAGAGACCGAGCTACAAAAAATACAAAGGCATTCGATTTAGGAAACAATCTGTTAAAATTATAATAATAATTCTTTCTCAGGTTTTTGCTGGAACTGTTTCCTACATGGATCGTTGGAAAATCACACTTTAGTGAAGTTTAGCAAATTAATGCCTGCCTGACAAGTACATTCATGATTACATTTTATATGGAAGCAAAAAAATATATCAGATATTCTTACATTTTCTGGATTGTTGTTAGCCTATTTTTCCAAGTTGTGCGAGATAAGCTCAACATGAGGCCTAATTTTTAGTCAGCTCAGACATTTTTAACTTAAAATCAAATGAAGCTTGGAATAGACCTGGATGTTCTTTGTACAATCATCAAAACTTTCTAATAAAATATTAAATTAACAAGAGAAACGTCAAATTGAGAAATTTTAGCAGAAGATAGTCAAGAAATCAACCTCCAGCCAGCTATAAGATCTTGTCAGCTCATATGTGGCAAATCCACCTTCAGGATTCTGCAATTTAAAGTGAAGATATTGGTACAAGTATGAAGATAATTCAATAACGGCAATCAGGACATATTGAATTCAAAACCTAAACAATAATAAACTTCTGAAATTGAACCGATTAAAGCCAGAAAATTAAAATTTGCGTACGCAGGAACCCAACTGAAAATGTGGAATTATAAGATATTATGATGAATAATACCTGTGATAAATAACTTGAAAATGTGAAAAATAACTTGGGTTTCAAAGATGCTATAATGACACTTGAACCAGACAAAGAAAGTTGCAGCTCTGAATGAGTTGGAAGTAAATAATATAAAAGATACTGCCAATGACATTATAAGAAATGCACTCATCAGGATAACTCATAGCTGTCGAACATAGAATGTCAGAGTTCTTCCTCACCTGTAATGATAGTATAACATTGACTGCATCATATAGCCGCTTTGCCTCTATCGGTTCACCAACAACATCTGGTGAAATTTTTGATAACAGAAGAGCAGCCTGAAAAAACAGGCATAACTCACAATCAAAGAAAGAGACAAACGGAAATTCAGAGTCTTCAGATGAAAAATACCTTCAGACCCTCCGCTGTGCAATCTGAAATAGGCCATCCATGATCAGCAGTTGAAAAAGGCCATGCACCCTTTGAAATGTGCCGATACCAATAGTTCAGATCTCCTGGGCAATCATCCATAACCTTCAAATAAAAGAAATAGGTCAAGAGTGTGGGGGATCATCTGTAAAAAGATTATAAAGATTATACAGGAAGAATAGTATTTTAAAGCACAAAGATGGTGAGCCAATTATAGATCATGTGTAAGGGAGATAACAATGAGTACATGCAGTTCAAGCTTACCTGTGAATTTTTAATGTACGAATGAGCTTTTTTGAGGCTTGAACCATATTCTTCCACGAGATTAGTTGAGAGAATTGCTTGCACAGCAAAAGAAGTATCCCATAACTGGCTACCATTGTAGCCCTGAAACAGCATTTTCAAAAACAAATTCAAAGCTAGTAAACTTCCATAGAAGAGCTAAATATGCAGTAAAGTAGCCCATTTCACAATAAAATAGCATTTTGCAGTGATTTGAAGATTCAGAAGAACAAGTGAAAATGGAGATTATTCGAAGATCGGCCTGCTCCCAAGCATTTACCAACCACTAGCTAAAAGCATCCACAAAAATGCTTCTTATCCTTGCACCTGATTATAAGTTTTTTTTTTCTTGGTGTGCATGTTTTTGTGTTGGCGTCTAAAGCATCCCTGTTGACCTATATATCTTATGGTCCTCTCCAACATAAAAACGTAATCTGTAACAGATAGAAGGTAGGTGTTACTCTAACCTGCATTTTCATGCCATCTTCAGCAATCCAGAGGTAGTCATGTAACCTTGGAAGGTGCAACTTGAAGGCTTCGGAGTTTGGGTCCTCGACCCAACAGCAGAGCATATTCAAAACCTGAGGTCAGAACACATCAGATACAAGCAAAAGCAATTCCTTTCTGGTAGAAACCCAATGAAACCTCCATGCATAAAGATCACTAATTCAAAGATAATTAATGATCAACGTTAAACCCAAGATATGCATAAAGTTAATGAGACATGAACCATAAGTAATTTAATGAGTCAAACTATCACAGACGAGTAGTTACTGATAGTTGTGACTTTCATACGTGTTATTGATAAATGCCAGCTCACAACTAAAATGCAGGAACTGCAGGACCTTCAAAGGACCAATATCGAGAGAACATACTTCAAAGAAAAAAAGTGCAACAAAAAAAGAAATGATCACCTTGTTCACAGGTCCAATGCAAATGTAACGCGTATTCTCATCTTCATAGTGTATATGCTCCATTGTGAGACGTAGAGCCTTTTCTCTCAACTTTTTTCCTGGCCACCGCATAAAAATAGGTTCTACAACTTTGTCAAGCACCGCCCAAAGTACATCTTGAACCAGAGGATGTGGGTAGTATAGATCTTCCTGAAAAAATAATTCTTTGTTCTTAGTCACACAAGAAGACTCCCTAGATTACTGGTAATAGAAGTCCACCAATACAGCAATTCCTATGAATCCATAATAAGAATTAAATACCTCAGCCTTTTTGTTTCGGCCAGACATCCACAGTTACAGCTACAACAAATTCTTCTTTTCCGTTTTGCAAGGAATACATTCTTTTTTTCACCAGGGAACGCTAAGAAACTTTGACCTTGGATAATGTAGGCTTTATATTTAAAACTTCGACTCCTGTCACTCAGACTTTATATTCATGTCACAATGTAAGGCTTTGCACCGTGGGGATCCATCAAGATTAACACTTTTCCATCTGGCTTAAGAAATGACAAACTGCCTTCCTAATGTTTATAGAATATATTCATCATTTTTTTTTCATATCATGTTATTTAATACAGATTTATAAATATAATATGCAATGTGATGGAAAACAATAAACAACTGAAATCCCAATAATTAGTGCAATGTTTATAGAACTAAGTTAGCTGGCATATCAAGATGCAGAAACTACCAACCTTTGCACATTGATTACGTGCGTAATTCCAATTTATGTCGTGATAGGGGACAGTAAACAGCTCCTTTCTCAGAGATAAAACAGTTGGCGTGAGTGGTCCAACAAACCTCTTTCCATATAGATAAGACATGGGCAGATAGACCATCCTGCAGTGACACCACATTCTTCCTGCAGATTTAGGCAAGTATCAGTATCATTTTGTGGAAGACGATCTAGCTGAAATCAGTCCAACTATTACATTGTTAACTCAAGTAGGCAATTCTGAAATGGTTGCCTGGCAACAAGATACTGAATCAAAAAACACGCATGATATGATGCACCGCAATTGTCAGATTCAAATTTGTTGCATGTTATCATCAACAGATTCAGTGTCTCTATAGTATTGGTGAATGGAGTGCTTTCTTCAAAGCTTTTCTCTTTTGATAGTTTTCTATTTTGATAGTTTTCTATTTTTATTAACTGGCTTTGGGATTTTTTAAAGTCACCTTATCAGATCAGACTACCACATCAAAAACTTCCTACAAAGTGATAGAATGAGTTCTATACACCTCTTTTGACAATGTCTTATACTAACGGATATATAAAACTGACAATAACCTGGATGAACTGGAAGCGCATAAGGAAGAAGCCATATCTCCGGGGGCAGAGGATTATTGCCAGACCATTCGAAAGCTCCCAAAACCTGTCACAATCATGCAATAGTTAGAAGAAAAAAAATCCACAAAGAGGACCAAAAACCAGCATATCATGACATAGCTAACACAAGAACAATTACTGAACTGAAAGCCACATCTTTCCCCATGAAGTTATTTCTGTGGCACCACCATGGTTCAAAATCCAGTTACGCCCCTTCTCCATGGAACCATCCCCATCATTTGGTCCTTCCCCAAGCAAACGTAATGTGACATAGTTCAACACACTTCCAAACATGGTACTAGGCCCCTCGATGTGCAGACCCCAGACTCCATCTTCATTCTGCAATGCAATTATCCCACCATTTAGCCAAAGAATCGGCATACACATGAACACAAATAATCGATGTAATTACATAAGCAGCGAAAAACCACATATGTAACGCTCATTACTAGCAAAATTTTTGGGAACCAATAATCTTCTTCCGGTGACGTATCAGGAAGCAAACAAATAACATTTCAATTTCAGTAAAAGAGTAGGCGAATGCAGTTTCGGCAAAGATTCTTGGGAGAGCCTGACTGTTTTCGGTTGGCGAATAGAGAGCCGAGAGATGATATTCAAAGAGATCAAATTGCACCTGATGGTTGAAAAGATAACGACACATCTCCTTCGTATGCTCCTCCGTTAATACTGCATTGAGCGCTCCGGTAACAGACAGAGTAATCACCTGATTCCAAAATAAACAGATAAGCAAAAGAACCGTCCTCTATTATCGATAATTCGAAGTAGGGAGCAGAATGCAGTACCAATCCAGGGAGGAGGAACATCGGACCGCCATAGTCTCCCGGCCAGTGGCCGTCGTGTGCCTGGATGGTGGAATAGTAATCCAGCGCCCTCCTCAGCGTCACTTTAACCGCCTCCTCCGTCACATCCTCCCCTTCCTTCACCCTCGCCGCCGGCAGCACTTCCCCCACCGGATTCTCCCTCGCGAACTGCATTTCAACACAACGCATAACCGCTCGATAACTAATACAACAGAAGACGATCCACTTGATCCACACCGGATTAGTACCTGGAGGCGCATGAGGAGATCTGAGCTGTGCTTCTTGACAAAGCGGTTATCGGAGAAGCTTTTCCGAGCGGCTTCGACGTCGGCAAGGTCGTCGGAGGATCCGGCGGCGGGATCGAACTCCCAGACTTGCCTGCCGACGTGGCCATTGGTGGTCCTAAGCCAGGGATTGCCTCCCTCCGCCACTTTAAGCCTCCACATTCTTCTTCTT
>SOPF01029079.1:0-13618 GCA_012979155.1 Hypericum perforatum | reverse complement strand
GAGCATGACGTCAGAGGTGGGAAGTGCGCCAAGAATAGCACGCCAGATAAAAGTGGAGCGCCATGGAAGAATAGTCGCATCCCAAATCCAGGAGCCCCAACGGACCTGGAGACGGGAATGTCTAAGATGGTCATAAGCCGCACTAGATGTCAGAATACCATCCCGAGCATGAACCCAAACCGTCCTGTCACTACCCGGCGGACCAAGCGTGTGGCGACAGATGTCCTGTATCACATCGGGGAAAGCGTGACAAAACTCACCCTCCCTGTTTAAGATTCATATTTTTTTCATATATTTTTTATTTAATGATACCTAGGGATATTTTTTATTTGAAATCCATGTTCAAACTGTGAGATATACACTAAAAATATGTCATCATGATATTTATGCTTAAACCACGAAATAATCATGTGTTAATGAGTTAATTGCAAAATACTGAAGTAAACGTTTAATTTAGAAGAATATATCTGGATTAATTACATAAAATATGCTCTTTTCACATTTCTCTAAACAATCCTACAATTACTCGACAACAAGACTTGTGATCTTATCATTCGGCTCATGGTAACCAAAATCACATTTTTTGTTTTTTTGTTTCGACGGTTGAATAGCGAAGATCTCATTTGAGAGCTTTCGTCTCTTATTGTAAGTGCCTTTCTGCTATTAACTTTTTTGATGCGTTTATATTATTTTATCTTTTATAATACAGATATATCTATAACTAGACTCGTCCTTGGATGTTAGTAGATCTACTCGTTATCTCATCTACGCGATTGAAAGATTAGGTTTTGTTGAGGATTAATTAATATTCATATCTATGCCGAGAGGAAACGTTAGTGTGTTGAGATTATCTTATCTCATATGACTATAGGATATCTGTCGCCGAGTATTTGAACTAAAGGATCTGACTAAATGATATTTTATGAAGATATGATTGAAGTCCATAATTCAAATCATAAAAAGTTCAGTTATTGGTGTAAAAATTTAGGGAAAAGTCTATAGACGATCCTGAGGTTTCAACGTTTTTGCGACGTAGTTCTGTGCTCTGGAAACGTTGCATTTATTCGTGAGGTTACACATTTTTTTGCAAAAGAGGCTCGTGTGATATCCCGAAGCAAAAAATGATCCGAACCAAATTTAAAATATCTATTTCGGTTCCTTCGTTTTTGTAATTTTTTAAAACTCACCCGTCTCCTCCTCCCTTCCTCCCTCTTTGCCCCTCTCCTCCCTCCTCCATCCCTCTTTCCCTCACCTCCCTCCCACCTCTCTCTCCTCTCCTCCCTCTTCCTCTCGCTTCTTCCTCAAGAAAGAAAGAAAGAGACCAAACCAAAGGGAGGAGAGGGAGGAGAGGGGAGAGAAGCGGGAGGGAGGAGAGGGGGAAAGAGGAGGGAGGAAGGGCTGAGGAGGGAGGAGAGGGGTGAAGAGGGAGGAAGGGAGGAGGAGAGGGAGGAGGGGAGAGGGGTGGGTTTACGAAATTATAAAAAAATTAAGGAACCAAAATGGATATTTTAAATTTGGTTCGGAGCATTTTTTGCTTCGGAATGTCACTCGAGCCTCTTTCTCAACAAAATGCGTAAACTTAAGACTAAATACAATGTTTCCAGACCACAGGACCACGTCGCAAAAATGTTGAAATCTCAAGACCGTCTATGGATTTTTCCCAAAATTTATGTTGTCGTGACTGTATTTTGAGAATGACGCGCAACAACTCAAGTGGTTTATAATCTAAGATAACTCTATTAACATTGTTTTTATTTTCAGGGTCAAAATCTAATTTACTTATATTAATTTGGAAAATTGCCAAAAGTAGTGCATCAAGTTCAACCGGATTGGATGAACCCAGTCCAAAGGAAGAGTACGAAGTCGATTACTATGACCAAGCCAACCGACAACCAGATTAATGTTCTTGATGATATAAAATATAGAACAACGCAGTAATAGGTCTTAAATTTTTTTGGCCTGCTTCACTTAAAAAGATGAATGCAAGCTTGCAATCAGTGGGGATTTCGCGCACAAAAGTTTGGTCTGACCCTGCCTGCCGTGAAGAGTCCTTGATGATTTCTCGCGATAACAAAAGTGCTAGTCTCACTTAAACAAATGTTCCGACCAGTTACCAATACAAAGATGTTCATGACATAGAGGACCACAATTAAAAGGGCTAGCTAGCAATGTGGCCCTTGGAGCATTCAAATAATATATGCATAACAAATTCATTCAAGAGGTTACCGACATTACAAATAATAGAAGAGTGAATGTGTCCTTAATCAAGTTCTCCGAGGTTGGAACTCCATTTTTTACCAAACTCTATATAAAATTTATGATTTTAGGAGCAATCTCTAGTTCTTATAAACAAATTAGATACCAGGGTAAAAAGGTGCCCTACTAGATCCTGAATGGGATCTGTTCATGGTAACCATTTGTTTAGAGTTTCATGACAAGGTATCCTCTTTTCACTTTATATTTACCATCCTTTGCAAATTTGTAAAGCAGTTTGTCCTGACGTGAAGCCTCGCCTATCTGAATTTCCAATACAGACCATTCAAGACTAAAACAGAGTGAGGAGGAGTTGGACTTTAGTTTCCAAGCCTGTTTGACTCAGCGACCGATATTAAAGATTCTTAGGTCCCTAAAACCCAAACTACCATAACTTTTGCAAGCAATAAGTTTCTACCAACATATCCAATGCATTTTTCTAATATTCCAAACCACCTGAATTTAGCAGTAATGATATCTGGTTTTGAGTAAAAGATATTGAGGAATAGCGAGCGTTGCATAGTATAGATAGGAATTGCAGAAAGTACAGAAAGATGGGTGTCCCAAATACTTAGCACATGATTATATAACCTTCATTCTTAGGACATCATAAAACACGGCCTTCTGAGCATTAATTTCTCACTGAAAAAAACAAATGATCGAATTGGAGATATTGATCTCTTGTCATGTACATTTTGAAAACTGAATAAGCATTGTTATCAGATGGTTGATTTTTAAAATATTTTTAAGAGGAATTTAATTCTAAGAGAAAATTACTATCAAGTTTCTAAATTTGGTGTATTTAAGAGTTGGTTTCTTAAATTATAGTAATACATGAAATATCTCCAAATTTTGATAAAATTATACTATGTAATTCTTGGTGTGCTGATCCAAATTCTTTTTCAGCTAATAAACTATCTGAAATGACACAAATATTCTTATCTTAAAAAAATCACTCTCCTTCTTTCTTCACCTTATTATTCCTCCCATCTCATTTTCTTCATACCAAAACAACATCTAAACCTAAAAACTTCAAAAAAAATTCAATTAATCCCAAAACCTATGAAGTAGATATCAAATAAATTCAAGAATTACAACTAGAAACAACTAGAAATGCAAAAACCCAACAACCATAAAAGCTAATTAGAGAAGACAACCTAGCATAAAAATAGAAAATTACAAAAATTTACCGACCCTATTTTTTTACCCCGAAAGAATTACAAAAATCTACCAACCCAATTTTTACCCCGAAACAATAACCCTAATTTTTTTTCATGTTAGAAACTGTTATAAGAGAACATTTTCAATTACTTTATTATGATTTGCTTCTCTTATAAGATGCACCCTTCCCTTGTCATGTGGCGATCACAATTGGGCTAACTGCTATGCGACATTGACAAGTGTGACGTCCCTGTGTGTCAGCGTGGTGCAGGATGCCATTAGCCCGGCCTGATTGGACCACGTGGCATCATTCAACCACTCAATTTTTTTTGAAAATGCTTTAAAAATTTGAAAAAAATCTTAAAAGATTTAGAATTTTTTTTTACCATTTTACACCATTCTGTTTGAATAATTTTTTTGTTATTAATAATTTTATAAAAATAGTCATATCCAATTAATATGGTTTAAAAGTTTCGTAAAATTTGTGTGGTCAAGAACTATTTGAAAACATTATAAATAAGGGTCAATTACATCTAGCCCCCTCTACTTTGGCGTATTTAACTCTTGCCCCCTATAATTCACAAATCGATTAAAAAGCTCCGTTCGTATGACAAAATTATACCATTTGGCCCCGCACACTAGAACCAGAATATTTCTCCGACGAGATGTTACATGAAATGAAAAATATACCCTTGGCCTAAAAAACAAGGGAAAATCTGAGAAAGAGGGAGAGGAGGAGGATGAGGGGAGGAGGGATGAGAGGAGGAGGGAGGAAGAGAAGAAGGATGAGGAGGAGGAGAAGGAGGAAATTTGGAGAAAGAAGGAGGAAGGTAGACGAGGAGGGCGGATGAGGAGATGGGAGGAGGAGGAGGGTGGAGGAGGGCGGATGAGGAGAGGGGAGGAGGAGGAGGGGGGAGGAGGAGAAAGGTGGAGGAGGAGGAGGGTAGTTCAGAGGGAGGAGAGAAGGAGGAAGGAGAAAGAGAAGTAGGAAATTTGGAGGAAAAGGGAGGGGAAGGAAGAGGAGAAAAAAGGAGAAAGGTGGAGGGTGAAAGAGGAGATGGGAAGAGGAGAAGAAAGAAGGTAGAAGAGGAAGGCAAGGAAGAGAAGGGAGGAGGAGAAGGAGAAAATTCGGAGGAAGGGAGAGGAGGAGGAGGAAGAAGAAGGAGGAAGACAGAGGAGTAGGGCAGAGGAGGAGACAGGAGGAGGAGGGCGGAGGAGGAGGGAAAGAGGAAGAAAGGGAAGAGGGAGGAGTTTGGAAAGAGGAAGGGAGGAGGAGGAGAAGGAAGAAATTAGGAGGAAAAGGAATGGGGGAAGAGGAGGAGGAAGAAGGAGGAGAGGGGAGGAGAAGGAGAGGGGGAGGTCGGAAGAAAAAAGGAGGAGAGAGGAAGAAAGGGAGGAGAGAAGGAGGAGGAGGAGGGGGGCAAAAGAGAAGGGGAGGAAGGTGGAGGAGGAGGAGAGAGAATTATTTTTAGGCTAGGGCCCCCAAATGGTATAATTTTGCCAAATTAAGGGGTCTTTTTAATCGATTTTAAAATTACAGGGAGGCCAACATTATATACGCCAAAGTAGAAGAGGCTTGATATAATTTACCCTATAAATAAAGAATAATCTCATATCATTTTTTCTCAAGAAGTTATAAACTCCCCTCAAAACCTACCAAATTACCCTCAACACCAACCACATTATCCTTAACACCCACCAAATTATCCTCAATACCTACTAAATTACCGTCAAAATCCACCAATTTTCCAGAATTATCCAGGGAATTATACTCAAAATCCACCATACCCACGAGGATATTTCTCATTTTTTTTCCAAAATACACAAACCTACTAAATACCCAGCCAAACCTACCCCAAAACCCACAACCACATCTGTCTCTTTTGAAGAAATGTCATAGAAAAACTTCTAAAGTTGAATAGAAAACTTATAAGCAATAATAAAAAAACTTAATAGTGAAGATACAATTATCGGCAATAACCAGAAGGGGCAAAGAATTTGGACTCAAATCAAAAATTTGTATAACCAAAATCGAATAGAAAATCTTAGGAACCTTAGACTAAGAAATATGGAGCAGATGAAAAGTCATCATAAATGCCCTTTCTCAGGCATGTGGAAGATGGATTGAGACATACAACCATGCATCTCGATGAAAGCAAAGCAAAAATGTAAAGTCAAATATTTTGGGTGAAGAGCATGAAATATATCATAACACTCACAACAAAATTTACTAATTTGCAAGTATTTACGAAAGTTATGCGCAAACATTCTAAGTGGAACTCTTAAATGTAGGAGCAAATATTCACCTATTTGAAGGAGTTAGAAGATATAGAGAATGGTGGAAGTTCGAAGAGAACACAAACCACTGAGGAGGAAAGTTACTTGCACTTTTTCGACACATGGTGAGCGAGACTGACATTTTTGACTTTGGGGTTGCTTCTCCTTGCAACGGGAGCATGATCTTCTTTGAGCACTCAATATTGCACTAAGGTCGGGCTGGGCACTGCAGATTATTGAAGTTATCTGAGATGTCTCTCTTCAGGCTGGCTCAGGTGCAATAGAGATGGTAGTTCACTAGGTGTATGTTTTTTATTTTTCTATAATTATTTTCCAATTTCTCATGTAATTTGTTCTTAACTTAATGTAATTTTTTTATTTTGAAAAATGATAATTTATGTTAGTTGAGAATTAATTTTAGCAATTTTAAATTTATTTGAAAGCATATTCGAGTTTAATATAATTAGATGTATTAGAAAAAACAGTGTTGAAATAAAGCTTTAACCATTTATTCATATATAAAAACTTTTCCCTATTTTTTAACCATATATAAAAACTTAATATTATATTAAGCGGATTAATTCTTTACCATTTATTCGTCCTCACACATTCTCATTTCATAATATAATACATAATCTAATACGGATATTGGGACATTATATTCGCACTTGTAGTAGGAGCAATTTGACAAGCAGCTATTACGTATCCAATGGTTCTTTTGTAGTGTAATGTGTATACCATGTATTACTATTACAAGTGAATCTTTAAGTTGGGTGGATAGGACTCGGTCAGAGGCGCAATAATTTGGGTCACGGACAGCGATCCATCATATTTCCTCAATGGACCCAAGAAACAAACGACAGGACACGCCATTCAGCAGCAAATCTGGTCCATACCCTTCTTAATTCAACTGATTGAGTTCCCCAACGACATGTCGGATATTTTGTTCAATCCGTGAGTAAATTATTGCAGAATATATTAAATATTTATAGTTTATAGTTTTTTTTCTAAGAAAATAATTTCAATTAAATCAACAAATTGGTGTCAGAAGAATATTATAACATAATTCCACTTTCTGGGTTTTCAGGTAACTCCTACCTAGTTCTAATGTGTACTGAACGATAATTCGATTTGTGTCATCCCATACACAATCAGATTGATTGAGCGAGAGATTTCTTGTGTCAAATTTGGAAAATAAGTTTACACTCATGTGAAGAAAGAGGAATCGTATTACTTACGTCCTTTCTAAACATGACTTAGACCACCCGCAGCGGGTGAGTCTCGCGCCCCGGACGTGTCACGTGGCAGCCCGTGATTGGGCGCGGAACTGTGGTCGGGGCGCCCCTGGTGTCAGTCGGGGCGCGCCTCGCCCTGACAGAAGCGCCCCGCCCCGGGCGACGTGGCCCCTTCTGATTGGGCCACGTCGCCCGGGGTAATATAATTTTATTTTTTTATTTTTTTTTTAAAATCGGAAAAAATTAAAAAAAATCGGAAAAATTAGGAAAAAAATCTAAAAATTCCTTTTACTGTTTTTGACTTTTTTGTGCAATTAAATATTTTTTTATTATTTTTTAGTAATTTTATACAATTTTTTGAATCCAAATAATTAGACTTTAAAACCCTTAAACCCTAAACCCTTATACCCTAAACACTTAAACCCTAACCCTTAAACCCTTGATAACCCTAAACCTTTGCTATGTAATTTGATATAAAGTTTATATTTTAATATAATTTAATATAAATTATAGAATGTAGTATAATTTTATGTAAATTATAAACTCTAACCCTTACCCTAACCATAACCCTAACTCTAACCCTAACCCTAATCCTAACCTTAAAGTTTTATGCACTTATATATTTAAATAATATATTATATGTAATTGAAAAACATATGTTATACATTTTGAATTCTATAAAATTTCTATTTCGTAAATTTTCGCACTTCGAAATAAACACGAAAAAATACTCGAGTTTGATACAATTAGCTGAATTTTAAAAAAGCTGAGCTGAGAAAAAAGCTGACGTGGCGCCCAGGACGTGGCACTGTAACAGGGGCACCATTGTGGGCTGAAAACTGAGAGCAGGGGCACGGCTGACGTGGCACCCAGGGCGCGCACTGTAGCGGGGGCACCAATGCGGATCGTCTTATAGTTGTGGTTTGACTATGTGCTTTCGAGTTCTCCGTTGCCTACTTGTTTTTGACGTGTAATTAGACGACCTTAAATGGGACACTGAGACATTCTAAAAAAAATGGGACAGTGAGCCTTGTTGTACTTGTTCTTTTGCGCCAATTTGTAGTTACTAAAAATTATTGTACCCTTTCTAGGCGTCGCTAGCTCCGTAGACGAAAGGGGAGAAATTTACCCTTTTATTTTTAACTACATTTCGAGATTGACCAGTGGCCATGTAATTGACTAAGACAATATAATTGCCGAAATGGGTGCGATAAAAAAAATTCCACCAAAAAAATATAATTGCGCAAATAATCTACAAGAATAGTCTATCTAATAATCTCTAAAGTCGGAAGCACCATAAACAGTTTTTCTTCTGTCGGCGGCGATGAATAGAGAATGAAGATTTGAGGTCGAACACAAAAAAATTTGGGTGCATTATATATTGCTATCTTAGTGCTATTTACGATGGACATTTTCAATTATACGATTAACAATTGTCATTTTGCATTTTATCTATTTGTTTGTCTAATAAGATGGAATTGGTCTGAGTGATAATAGAATTAATTTCTTAACAAAATTTATTTTCCAAATTTTAAGAATAACTGTCAGAGAAAGAGTCAATTATAAATATAACACGAAATTATTTCATTTTTAACCACTTTAAATACTAGAGAATAAAAAAATGTAATCTGTAATATGTGGTGTGATTGAATAAAGTAGGTACTTTTACGTCGGAAGCCTTATAAATAAAAGTACCAAAGAGGTGTATAATTAATTATTTATACCCTTACGTCGTAGCCCTTATATTAAATGTTTTCCTGTATTAATAAATTTATTACCCAGCGCAATCTATATTTTAATCTACATTTTTTCTGTTGACATTCTTTTTTACCTACGCTATATACAACAGTATAAATGAATATAGTAGAGAACAACAAACCATCTACGAAATATGAACCGACTCGAGATACCCAAGTAAAATCGGCTTGACAATATTAAATTTAGGGTAAACTAAGCCAAATTTATTGTTGTATGGTCAAATTTAGATAAGGTCCCTCATTTCTAATGTACTTTTAGTATATGATCTGTTAAACAATAATTAACATCCCTATTCAGTGCAACCATATTTACGGTTAATATGGTTAGATTTTGTGGCTACCAATTACTCTTTAATCCCATAAAAAAAAATACTCTTTTAATCCATGTGAATCTAATCGGACTAAAATTGCATTTTGTACATATCAACCTAAAAAATTACATATATTAATTTTTTATATGAGAAAACTTTGACAATACTCAAAAGACATGCCTTGTTTACGCAAAAATTTATAGATTTCAAATATGAATTACTCAATTTAATCTATGTATAAATAGTTATGTTTGTTCTATTTTAATAAGTCAGACTAATCATAATAAAAAATATGTTAAATAAAGATAAAGTTTTTGACATGTTTAAGCAAATACGTTTTTCTAGGATCGTCACGATAATATATTATTTTATCATAATTGTTAAAATTATTTTATTATAATTAATCAAATTAGAGACTGTCAAACTATTTTATTATAAACATAAATTATTTTATATAACTTTGTAAAATATTCTATCGTGCGTGTTAAACTATTTTATCATAATTATTTAAATTATTATATCAAAATACTTATTATTCCATTATATTATTTGAATAATTCCATAGAAACACAAACTATTTTGTCATATTAAACAAACAATTTTATTGTTTAAGATTGATACTAAACAAAAATACACATTTATGACCAAATTCAATTCGGTTTAGATCCTTTTTGCAAATAGTTTCAAGTTTTCTAACAAACTATGATATGGCATAACGAAATTTCTGTAAGTAATCATGTCTTGTCCCATCTCTCAACCGCACCATCATCAGTTGGTCCCCATCATTCCCTTCCCTCCCTTCCCCGCCTCTCTCTTCTCAATTTCCTCCTTGATATACGCTGATCATTTAAAATTAAAAAATAAAAGAAAACAAAAAGGAAAAGGAAAAGGAAAGAAAAGCCAAACACTACTTTGGACCATAAATTTGTTTCCTTTTTCTTTCCTTCCTTTGCTTCCACTCATCCCCAAAATTCCCGGCTTCGTTTCCGGAATATCTCACTCATTCATTCACTCACTCACTGGTGCGTCGTCTCCTTCTATATTTACTTACCAAGTTTACGTTTTTATTTATTTATTTTTCTCGACAAGATTGTGTTTCTTTCTTGACAAGTAAATTCAGTTCTTGTAAGCTGTCTTTTCCTTTCCTCTTGTACCATGACAATGTTGGGTTTTTTTTTCTCTCTCTGTTTTCTTTATGTGAAGTGAGAGCTGATTTGGCTTCAAATATTTGATCTTTAATTGGAATGTTGGTTTCTTGACTTGGTTCTTCAATAAAATTGACTAATCAAAGTACCCCAGTTGGGTTCTTCCCTGGCTTGGCCAAATTCTGCAGAATTTGGCTATTTTGGGTTGCAAATTCGTGGTATAGGATATGAGGAAGAATTTGGGTCAGTTTTTGTTATTTTCTTTTTGAAGATATTCTTTGCAGTTGGTTTTTCTAATCATGTGAAGTGATTTAATCTTCAGTGAAAAATTGTGGGTTCTTGAAATAAAATATTAAAGTTGATTAATGTAAGTACCCAGTTGGGTTTTTCCCTGCCAAATTCTGCAGAATTTGGCAATTTGGGTTGCAAAATTTGAGGTGTAGGAAATTAAGAGGAATTTGGGTCAGTTTGGTTATTTGTGTTTGAAGATAAACGTACCCTTGGTTTTTTTAATCACGTGAAGTGATTTAATCTTCAGTGAAGAATAATGGGTTCTTGAAATAAAGTATTAAAGTTGATTAATTCAAGTACCTAATAGGGTGATTCCTCTAGCCTGGCCAAAAAAATATTGATTTTCCTGATTTTTAATACCTGTTACTTGAAAGAAGATGTTGGTTTGAGTTCGGATCCCTATGGTCCTTTTTGTTCTTCTTTTTAAAACTTATTTGCGTTGTCCTACTTTGATTGGATCTGCTTGAGGAAACAATAAATGCAATTTGGTACTTGGAGGAATTTTGGCTTACATTATTTGGTCTTTCTTCTTCATCTTCTGTTGTTCAGATTTTTTATAGCATCAGTATTGCATTTTCTTGATTGGAAAGATTGGATCCTGACTAGCAATGGAGGAGAGGAGATTGAATTTCAGTGCTCCTCTGCTTTCGGTGAGGCGATTTTCGACGAGCAAAGCGGCTACAGAGGGAGGAGCTAAAGGGAAGAAGTTGGAGAAGTCTCAGATCAGTAGACACAGAACTCTTCCTTCTGATGGTTCCGAGGGGAATTCGGAGCAAGTAACTGAACCAGTTGCTGTCCCTTTCCATTGGGAGCAGACCCCCGGGATTCCAAAGTATGGTTGTACGCCATCCTCAAAACCCGATGAACTTGTATGCAACAGTCAGAGATTAGAGTCCAAAAAGATTTTCGATGTTCTGAAGCAGCGTGTGGAGAAGAAGAAGACTACCAGCTGTAATGCAGGTGTCGGGAGATCAGATCACTCAAAGGACAGAGTGGCCATAGAGAGGTTTGTTAGTTCGGGAACTGCTGCTGATGACGAAGAGGACATTTACGCAGATGCTCTTGATATACTGGCACCTACCGAGTCGTTCTCTATTATCTGCAGTGCAAGTGGTTTGAGCAACTACGAAAGCGGAGTTGGGGATGCGTCGGGAACCTTCTCTACGGACAAACAAGTTCAGGATTTCATGATGAGTCGCTTCTTACCGGCTGCGAAAGCAATGGCGTTGAAGCCGACTGTCCATTCCTCAAGAAAACAGCATGTAGCAGCCGAGCAGGAACGACAGATCGTGAAGGCGGTTACCATGGAAAGGAGACCTCCTACGAAGCATATGGAAGCTAGTATCGTGCCATACACAGGCCAAGACATAGGAAGTTATGACAGCGAAGATGAGTATGATGAACACGAAAGTTCAATCTCTGTCCATATACCGACCAAAGCATGTGGTATTCTTCCTCGGTTGTGCTTCAAAAATTCGCTGTCCATCCTAAATCCCATCCCTGGAATGAAAGCTGGGAACCGGGCGTCTGTATCTTTGCCTCATGAGAGTGTGAAATCGAGTAAAGGCACTCCTAGCAGGTCCCATAGCCCAATTAGGAAGGTAAGCTCTTATAGCTCTTTTTCCTTTACCATATCTCACTTTTTTCTGGTTTTGCTATAACAGAAGTGTGTTTTCTGCAATTTTTTCAGTTTCTTTCGATTTCCACTTCGAAGTCGAAGAAAGATAATGCAAGTCAATCTCCAAAACTACTGGAGACTGCAAGCAAGCTGAAGTTTGGATCCAGCCGGTTCAATTATGAAGGCGAGCGGCCATCAATGAGCAGGACATCGTCTCCGTTAAGGCGTTCGGGTGTCTTGTCCCCTCATTGCAATAGGTCTACACCTCAGTCTCCGGTCAGGTCACATGGAACAACAGGGTATTCAGGTGTTTCCAAAGATGCCGAACATGTAAGAGTAAGTAAGGTACCTTATTACAAAGGAAGCAAGTCTCAAGAACTGTCGTCCCGACAAGCTAACAAACAATGGTCTTGCCCTATCATCCCTGCCATTGAGAAAACATTGTACATAGACTCTGTAAATAAGGCACAAGACTCATGTCAAGCTTCGAGGAAAGATCGTGAAGGTTCACTGAAACGCAGAGTGATGGAAGCAATGGCTGACAGGAAATCTCCCTTGCGAGACCACGGACATGTGAAGGAGGTATCTGGCCAGAACTCTAAGGCCTTGGTATGTGTAGGTACGACGACAACGGATGGACATGTCGCTGAGAATGGCTCGACTCCGAAAGAAGATGGCACAAGAAGTATAATTGCAGCTCGTTTCATAGACTCTCCGGCTCTGCCTCTTTTACCAAAGACACCATCAGAGTCGTGGCTCTGGCGTACGTTGCCTTCCCTTTATTCTCGAAAAACAATCACCAATGCACATCGAGGAGCTAAAATGGGGGACCCTGAGACACCCTCAGCCGAATCCAAGTGGGAAAACATTGTGAAATCATCTTACTCGCGCCACGACCACGTGCGCTATTCGGAGGTAACGCCTCAGCTCTTACGATTGTTTTGCTGTGTCTTTCGCCACTAACTCTCTTTCTCATGCTTGCAATTTCTGTCACAGGAACTGATATCTCAGTCATCCAAGCAATTGAAGGGATAAGTAACCATAGCATCCTTCCAATTTTGCTGTTTTTTTTGTTGTGATTTCTTGCCCCAGATTTTGATCAGAGGGGTTGGAATTGATTTCCCAACACTAAAATACTAATGTGTTTCCTGTCAATTATTGCATTTTTATGTAGAAATGAGAGGCCGAATGCAATTCTTTGTGAATTTGTGTATCTTTTTGCTTTTCTGTTGGATTGTTTGATTTCAGTACACCCTATTGAGGCCAGGTTAGACACATTTTAGGGCTTGTTTGGTTGGACACATATTCCTGTAATTGATAACACTCTTTGTTGATTCTGCTTCATTGAGTTCGGGAAAAGAATGTTTATTTACGTCAAATGATTTCAGCTGCTCTTTCCCGAGTTGCTCTATTTTAGTACTCTGTAACAAGATGGTTTTTTTTTTGGGTTGAAATCACCATGGTATTTGGATTGGTTTACTAATTATAATTGCATCGAATTGTTGGAAGACATTTATAATGATTAGATGAGATAATTGGCCAATGCTTTGAAGGAGCAAATGTTCAATGG
>SOPF01029078.1:0-36452 GCA_012979155.1 Hypericum perforatum | reverse complement strand
TTGAGGAAGTTAGCGGGGACACCATCACACTTTTTGCTACGTAGGTCGTGAAATGAGCTTATACAAGAGGGTGCCTAGTAACCTGCTACCTCCTTATATTGACCAAACACGAGTCATGGTTTCCAATCGGACCACTTGTTTGACTCAGATCGTTTCTTCATTTTTGATGGAGTCCATGGAGAATCATGGCATACCAATTCCATCTGGCACAAAGATGAAGAATATATCATGTAACTTTGTATTGTATTAGCATAAAAGATGGCTTTAGAGGTCAAGTGTGTGATAAAATTATGGTTACATCACCAACATTGGAATAATTTCCTAGTGAATTTAATTTGAAGGATCCAACCTAAGAAATTCACAAAGTAAGAAGATTGCTTGTGATCTATTTTTCATATGCCCCATACTACTTGACTTACCCAATTCAATGTTGTTTTATTCTATGTCAACGGAATACTGAGTAATGCAATGAATGCAAATCACAGTTACACACATACCTCATCCACAAGCACTGTGTCACAGGCCCTCTTTAACACACATCTCCTTGAGAGATTTGGTCACACCACAAGTCTCCAAAACATTCTGGAATCTTTTATCGGAATCAACATATTTGAAAAAGAAAATTGAATCAAATGCCTGCTCATAAATGCTGTATGTAACTTATTAAAAAAAATAATGCATCTAACTCGCAAACCATCAGAGAAGTGTCAACTAATAATCATCTTATGAAATAGGAGTTATCTAACCTTGTGATAAGAATCCAAATATATATAATATGATAACGGGTTATCAAGCCAAGAAATCTGGCAATAGCATGGAGTTTGGTTCTTTATTTTTTAATGACAAGCATGTATCATTAATGAACAGAAGTTTTTAAAGGGGCTTGATGGTTTATGTTTGTTGAGAGAGATATATAACATTGATCTTGCCGAAACTTCAAATTCAGCATCTTGGATATACGATCTAGTGCACAATACATAGAAGAAGTGGGCATGTGAGATGCACATAACTAATAGCATTGGAAATAGTACAGCACTAGATACTTCCTTGCTATAATATGTTCTACAGATATCAGTTTTTCGATCTTGGTCTGGGGGTTGGAAGTAGGATGACAGTCAGTAAAAGAACAGGATCATTATCAACTAAATAGAGTGATTCTTGTAGTGAATATCAACTGAACTCATCGCAATTGGTCATTTGAACAAATCGTTGCCATCAGGCACCATTGATATGCCATGTCGAGATATGAGCTACTTGCTTTTTAAAACCATAATTTTCTTTTAAAGCATCATAACTATCAAGTAATACTTTTATAATTTTTATAATTATTTTATTATTAATAATAAACTAATCTTATTATCATAACTCTTATATATTAGTTAAAAGTCTCCTATTTTCAAGAATTTATGTTTGAAGTTGTGTAAAATATTTTAATTAATTAACATTTGAAGGTAAACGTAGTTTAGGAGATCAAATAAAACCCCGTGGAGCTTCCAGATTTTGCACAACTCTCTCGTAATATATCTATTTTTATAATTTATTTATTATAAACAAAAAAACTAATTTTATTATCCTAACTCTTATGGTATTAATCATATTCCTCTATTTTCAAGAAATTATGCTTGAAAATTATGTAGAGACATGAGCTAATTTAATGTATCACAACTATCAAGTAATATATCTATTATTAAAATTTTTATAATTATTTTATTATTAATAATAAACTATTTTTATTATCGTAACTCTTATATAGTAGTTAAAATTCTTTTATTTTCATGAATTTATGTTTAAAATTATGTGAAATAGTTTAATTAATTAAGATTTGAAGATAAACGTAGTTTAAAAAATCAAATCAAATCACGTGGCGCCTCCCAATTTTCTTCAAATACATCACAACTCTCAACTAATATATCTATTTTTATAATTTTTATAATTTATTTATTATAAACAATAAACTAATTTTATTATCCTAACTCTTATGATATTAGTTATATTCCTCTATTTTCAAGAAATTATGCTTGAAAATTATGTAGAGATATGAGCTACTTGATTTTCTATAATTTTATTTTAACGCATCATAACTATTAAGTAATATATCTATTTTTATAATTTTATAATTATTTTATTATTAATAATAAACTAATCTTATTATCATAACTCTTATATATTAGTTAAAATTATCCTATTTTCAAGAATTTATGTTTAAAGTTGTGTAAAATATTTTAATTATTTAACATTTGAAGGTAAACATAGTTTAGGAAATTAAATCAAACTCTGTAGAGCCTCCCGGTTTTCTTCAAAAATATTGCAACTCTCAAGTAATATATCTATTTTTATAATTTTTATAATTTATTTATTATAAACAATGAACTAATTTTATTATCATGACTCTTATGATATTAGTTATATTCCTCTATTTTCAAGAAATTATGCTTGAAAATTATTTAGATATATGAGCTACTTGATTTTGTAAGCCATGATTTTCTTTTAATGCATCACAACTATCAAGTAATATTCTATTTCTTATAATTTTTATAATTTTATTACTAATAATAAACTAATCTTATTATCATCGTAGAGATGGGGAGAGAACTGATCCCCCACACCGTGAAGAATGTGTTGATGCCGACCACGAGACCCGATGCGACAGAAAGGGCGAAGACACCAGGCATGATGCCGGAGAAGGCTCTCCGGTGAGGGGTGGAAGAGGAGAGGAAGATGAAGGGGAGGAGGAGGGAAAATCCGCCATTTTGTATCGCCGTGGAGAGCCAGAGGGAAGAGCCGCCATGCGTGAAGTAAAACTTGGACAGTATCGTCGACCCTATTGAACCGACGACCATCAGCACTGCGTTGACTCCGACGAGCCACCGAGGGGAGGAGGTGGTCGACTTTCTTTCTATTTCACTCATTTTCTTTTAGTTTGGTTCGAAAGCAGGGAAAGCACGGGAGGACTTCTTTTCTTTTAGTTTGCTCCTAACGTTAGTACAACTAGTTCTTTTTGCATGTCTTAGAGGACTCCTAGCTCCTGATGTAGTAGACTCTGTTAGTTGCTTCTTAATTCTAAATGACCATCAAGAAAGTCCTTAACTTTCTATCTCTCTTTAACAAAATAATAAATTCGGATAACCCAAATCTCACTTAAGGATTACCAAAAAATTTTCCTCTCCTGTTTTACTTTTATTTATTTATTATTTTTTCTAATAAATTCAAAATAAAGATCTGTTGGTTGGTTACAATTTATTTATTGCATCACTCTCGCACACTAAGATCTTCTGCATATAAAATTTATAATGACTTAGGTTTTACTACTTGTCTGACAATCAAACAATATCCACTGACTCAAATCACATTATCTATTATGTGTATCATGTAATATTATTAATTAAATTAAATCAGTCTCTTGTCTAAAAGCTACTTAATTAATTAATTTTGGTTTAAGCCAAACAAGATTAACCCTAAAAAAAGTTACTGCTCTGGGATAAGAAAAAGCAACAGTAGGATGACAAATCCATGAAATTATATTGTTAGGACAAGATCTCATTAAACCGACGGTGCACAAAGTAATTGCATCAGACGACCGATCGTCGGATGGATTTCGTTACACCACTGTCGAGGTCCACTGATTGAACAGAGGGGTGATTAAGAGGGGACAGACACAACATGAGACAAGACAAATATATATTTTTGAATGACACAAGTGAATGCTTGCGGCAGTGGGCCCCACTACAATTACGAATTGAGCCTTTTTGACCTCTTTTTGAATGACAAAACTCACCGCCAATTGGTCATTTGAACAAATTGTTGCAATCAGGCACCATTGACATGCCATGTCCAGATATGAGCTACTTGATTTTTTTAACCATAATTTTCTTTTAAAGCATTACAACTATCAAGTAATATTTTTATACTTTTTATAATTATTTTATTATTAATAATAAACTAATCTTATTATCATAACTCTTATATATTAGTTAAAAATCTCCTAATTTCAAGAATTTATGTTTAAAGTTGTGTAAAATATTTTAATTAATTAACATTTAAAAGTAAACTTAGTTTAGGAAATCAAATCAAACCCCGTAGAGCTTCCCGATTTCGTTCAAATACTTCACAACTCTCAAGTAATATATTTATTTTTATAATTTTTATAATTTATTTATTATAAACAAAAAACTAATTTTATTATCCTAACTCTTATGATATTAGTCATATTCCTCTAGTTTCAAGAAATTTAGCTTGAAAATTATGTAGAGATATGAGCTAATTTAATGCATCACAACTATCAAGTAATATATCTATTATTATAATTTTTATTATTATTTATTATTAATAATAAACTAATCTTATTATCATAACTCTTATATATTAGTTAAATGTCTCTTATTTTCAAGAATTTATATTTAAAGTTGTGTAAAATATTTTAATTAATTAACATTTGAAGATAGACGTAGTTTAGGAAATCAAATCAAATCCTGTGGACTTCCCGATTTCGTTCAAATACTTCACAACTCTCAAGTAATATATCTATTTTTATAATTTTTATAATTTATTTAGTATAAACAATAAACTAATTTTATTATCTTAACTCTTATTATATTAGATATCTTCCTCTATTTTCAAGAAATTATGCTTGAAAATTATGTAGAGATATGAGCTAATTTAATGCATCACAACTATCAAGTAATATATCTAGTATTATAATTTTTATAATTATTTTATTATTAATAATAAACTATTCTTATTATCGTAACTCTTATATAGTAGTTAAAATTCTCCTACTTTCAAGAATTTATGTTTAAAGTTGTGTGAAATATTTTAATTAATTAACATTTGAAGATAAACGTAGTTTAGGAAATCAAATTAAACCCTGTGGCGCCTCCCGATTTTCTTGAAATACATCACAACTCTCAAGTAATATATCTATTTTTATAATTTTTATAATTTGTTTATTATAAATAATAAACTAATTTTATGATCCTAACTCTTATGATATTAGTTATATTCCTCTATTTTCAAGAAATTATGCTTGAAAATTATGTAGAGATATGAGCTAATTTAATGCATCACAACTCTCAGCGAGGGCGCGGAGCACGTAGCTCACTGTGAGGAACATAACTGTGTTGAGGTTGTGTAACGTGAGTCACTGCCGGAAAATGAAGACGCTGAGGATGAGATTGAAGACCACCTATGGGGATAGGAGGAGGTACGACGTGGACATTGGGAGGGAATTGATCCCCCACGACGTGAGAAAGGTGGTGACGCCCTGCACGAGACCGACTCTGACAGAAAGGCCGAAGGCAGCCGGCGTGATGCCAAAAAAGGCTCTCCGGTTGGCGCGAGTAGGGGCGAGGAAGATGAAAGGGAGGAGGAGGGGGAAGCCCATGCTCTGTATTAGCGTCGAGAGCCATATGGAGGACCCCCAATGCATGAAGTAGGACTTAGAGAGAAGCGTTGAAGCTACTGAGCCAACCACCAAGGACACACAGCTGACTCCGACGAGCCACCTATTGTGTGGGGAAGTGTTGGTGGTCGACTACATTGGCTAGGCGGCTTGGCTCAGTTTTGGTTTACCAGTAAAGGAGACGGAGAAGGAAGACGAGTCTAAGGCAATGGCGAAGCATGCTTATTAGTTTGAGTTTTGACAGGTCTATATTTAGTATTTATTTTGTCACCTAGCCCAACTAATCTGGCATCTGGGTTGTCCAAATTCTGCAGTTCAGGGACTAATTAAATTTAAATTTATATTAGGGACTCAATTAAACTTTGTTTTTCACAGTCATAAAGGAATTGTACTTTTTTGCGCACGCGCCAAAATCTTAGTACTGAATTGAAGTTATTGTGGCTGATGTGGCTCGTCCTGGTGCTGCCAACGCGTAAACTCTTTGGTATTAAATTGTAATTTGACAAAATTCCCAATTCGTGAGAACTCTAAATCGGCAATTTTTTCCCAATTCTCAACAACCTTAATCCGACCATTTCCAACCATTTTGACACCTGAAATTGGTGGGAATAGACTCAAAGGTGTGTTCCCAATATCTTCTCATCTAAGTTTTTTCTGATTCAGCCGCTGGAAGAGCTAGAACGGTGGTTCGAGTTTCCGGATTAATTGGAGGTATAAGTCGAGGGCGAGGGAGGAAGGCGGCACAAGCAGCCGCGAGGCTGGTACCACCGAGTTTGGGAGTCGACGGTGAGTCGATCCTGATTGGTGGCAGCCACGGATTTGCCTCCGTGACGGAGCGGTCATAGGAAGGCGGCCAGAGGTTCTTTCGTCGTCGGGGAGAGAGAGAGGGAAAAAGGGGAGAAATTATGGGAGGGGTATAATCGTAATTTGACTTTTTTGCGAGTTATTTATACTCAGTATTGACTCGAATCAAACTAGATGAATTAAACTGGTTTATTGATTCGACCAATCCAATTTTGGTCCATTTTGACTCCAAGTCAAAATGGGTTAATTTGGATGGATTTTGTTTTTTGGTTGAATAAAATTTGTTTTTATTCAATCAAAATTTCAAAAATATAGATTTATTTTTAAATTAAGTTCTTGAAGTTATTTTAATAATTTTAAGAAATTTAATATATCTTAGATTAGTTTTAAAATATATTTACGACTCTTCAAAATTAAGTTTTGTACTTAATTTTGGACTTTAAATTGACGAAATTGTTTATAAGTAAACATAATTTATTTAAAATTGAAATATATGAATATATTTTAATTAATTTTGATTTTAAGCCACAAATCTTATGAATCTTATTGAATGAAACTTTATTTTATTCAATTACATAAAGGATTTTAAGTTAATCTTTTATAAAATTTGGTTTGGAAAATTATTATGATAATTTTTGACAAACCTAATTTTTCGGATAAGTCCAAAAAATAATTTTTGAGGTATGTGTACCGATAAAAATATATGAAATAACATTGATTTATTGCTTACGTATTATGGTTCGATTGTGAAATTCTTGGTATACGACATCAAAGACATCATCGCTGAGTGCTATTGCAACACTACAACATGAGAATTGTGTACCACGAGCGAAAGATTGAACACAAAGATCAACAAAGTGGAGCAAAATCTCATGATCCTTTTACATTGGAGCGAGGCTCAGGTTTAGTCCCAGAAATAGACAGCACCATCCAATTCTCACGGTTTCCAGAAGCAGAGCTGCTGATCTTAGCTGGTTCAACGGATGAGCATCGTTGACCAGGCCCATCAGAATGGCCAGTCGTAGCAGGAACCACCAAGCCTTCAGTCTATGAATGAAAGTTACATGAGTATAACCGGCTAGCCCATGAAACACTAGCCCAAATGATGCCAACTCGACAAGCAAATAAGTAACAGAGAGAACCTTATATTAGTACTGCTACTTCTTTTTGCAGTTCTTAGAGGACTTCTAGCTCCTGATGCTGACTTTTCCCAGGTGAGAGAGAGAGTGAGAGAGAGAGAGAGATCGCCGTTCGGATTTGGATTTACCTTCTCTGTCACATCCCCCATGTGTTATTATTTTAATTGTACGAAGTGAAGCATTTTCTCTTTTATCCGACTTTTTAAGAAATTATATCGAATAGACATTCGCAAATTCACGATAAGTCGGTAGAGGATTTCATTATGAATTTTTTTGCCATATAATTTTATTTACAGGAAAAAAAAAATTAAAATATTACTTTTTGATATTTGTTAAAAAATATTTATAAAATTTTTTGAATTGGTTTTTTCGGAATGAAAGTATTATAACCAAAATACATTCTTTGCCTCGGGCCTAGGGGCCCAGGTTCATAACTGAGTTGCCATTGGGTCCCAGAATGGATAGAGGAAGACAGGTTTTGGGACGGGTGATCCAACGAGGCCCGAGGGTACGGATTCATCTAGCAAAGAGGTCCTAAGCTTTAATTCCACATAAAATGTGCAACAGAAAATTATATTACAAAATAAAAATAAGGGTTGCCAGAATTCTTATCCTCACTACTCCACGGCATGTAAATTATAATTCATCGTAAACCGTAGTAATATTTTTTTACTATTGATCCACCATAAGTACCATCATTTAGACAAATACCATGTGATGTCAAAAAACACATGCATGTTTATTAATGTGGCACTTGTATTTTTCTTTTTTTAATTACTTCACAAACTCGCCCTAAAATCCATCAGTTAATCTCATCATCCAAATAGCACAAGGTTAATTAAACCCATAACGCCCCAACGCGCCTAAGCATAGGGATCAAGGATCGGTTAAGGTGAAGACTCATAATCTCGTCGGGGCATTATGGGTCTAATTAGCTCCTGCTCGATTTCTCTCCCTCGACTTAGCTGGATCTAGCTCATGCACCTAAAGAAGCGTTAGCGAGCATCTAACATGGGGAGGGAGACCGCGGAGAACGAGGGTAATATCTAAATTCATACCTAGGTTGTTAGTGAGCATTTAAAAAAGAATGTTAAACTTTTTTAAGTCACCATTCTATTATAAAGAAGCGTTTGAAAAAACTACGATATCAAATTGGAAATTTCATTTTTTTATACAAAATGTTTCTTTTTACTAAACATGACATGTTCACGATCGTTATGATGATTACTTGTTTGTTTTCAGGAAAATGATAAGATAATTTCGTTGTCCTCCTATCTCTAGTATACAACTTTCCCTTGATAAGCAGATACGCTTAGTATATAGTTTAATTTTTGCAACACTTTATATGTCGGGTTTTTCTCCTTTCCAATAGTTTAGCCAAAATATTGTCATTTTAAGCGCACATCATCAGTTTCAGATTTGTTATGTGGTCTAAGGTTTGATGACACCGTACTGCTCACGTCAGCAATAACCTGCCAGGCGCTAATTAATTAATTAAACGTGGCATTTATGTTAGATTCAAAAATTTCATTCCCTCAAGAAAAGAAAGGTCTGGAGAAAATTATACACAACTAACTGTGCACCATGTACTCCTCTACTCAAGGTTGCCTGTCTTGAGCAAATTTTGTTATTTATTCAATCAATAAATCTTTTTATTTGTCCAAACATTAACCACAACTTTGTTATCAGTTTGTGATCCTATCCAGCTCTAATAGAGATTTGTTTCGCCTTTGGAAAACATTTACATATAGAATGAGCTCTAGAAGCGACCAGAAAGTAATCAAGTTTATGTATGACAATGCTCTTTAATTAGTCATCCAACTATATGTATTTTTTTCTACTCGATTGGTCCACCGGAATGAATGTTGTTGATAGTTGTTCAGGCTTATTTTAGCCACCCAACTATCAGAAGCATCTCAATTGGATTCTATTAGCATCAACGTAGTATTGGTTAATTGTTAATTTGAATACACTTGAAATAATTATTTGATTATGCAACACTATTATGGAATCAATCATTATCAATTCGAAAACAGATTAATCTACTCGGCAATTTGGAGATACACCAAAATTGAGACAATGAATATATGCAGTCCAATCTAGGAACAGATTTCTCTAACTTTAAAAAATGAAATCCTTTTTCGTGGTGCAATCGCTCACGCATCAAGGAGCTTACTTGTCATTAACAGTGTCTGAAAATATCCTTCACCGAGCCTACTTCTTAGTTATGATGGACAGAATCCGACAACATCCTTCTAGTTGTCCCATTTAGTATTTAACTACTAGTTAACGTTTCCGTACGAGTGAAATGGATCTTTTTTTTTTTTTTTTTTTTTTTGCCCGTGACCAAATGGTCCAGTGGCATTGGGGTTGGGATGGGTGGGGAGAGATCAGGGGATCAAACCCCCACCTTGTAATAGATTAGGATTTCTCAAAAAAAAAAAAAAAAAAATGGATCTTTTTTAAGTACCATTACAGTAGAACAATTATATGTCTAAATTCATAAATTCAATTTTTCACGTTGTTGTGTAACAACGACAAATTGATTTAATCGGATTGTATCTAGACACGATTTGGTAGATTAATATGTTTTAGAGTTGGTAAGGTTTTCTTTAACAAAACTCATCGTAACTAAGTTATAATTAATGATTCAGACTAAATAGTTATTTTACTTAAAACAAGCATCATTTGTAATTTTAGTCTTGACTTTGTCATTAATACATGGCAGGAACTTGACTTGTATAAACAATCATGGAAATAGCCATGCATGGCTAAGGGCATTCAAAGATCAACATATCAAAACTACAACAAAAACACCAAAAAGTTGATTTAAAATCTTTTATCAAACATCATTATGATAATCGATCTCTAAATAGGACTTGCCAAATGTGATTCTTAAAAACGATCACACAAACTAATAGTACATACGTAGTTATAATTTAATAATAATAAACAAACACATCGATCAGGCTTCGGACGTTGTGACACTCAACGCAACATTCATCCAAACATTGAGTAACTAAAGTCAACCTCTTCGCTGTGATAATTAAAAGGCGACGGAGTAGTAGTGCAAGCCATTGATGAGCTGGAGGGATTAGCAGGAGCTAAACCATTATTATTACTACCATAATAATAATTAGACGTTCCAAGAGGAGTGGAGCCACCATTAACAATGGAAGAGAGCTCCTGGTGATCACCGGAACTGAAACCCGACGAGTTGTAAGCCCCACCATTGTTACTTGGTTCCTCCAAGCTGGGGAAGCTCCCAAGTTGGTAATTGTTACTTGGTGGGAGCTCGGCGTTCCTGGGCGCCGAGCTATTACCACAGGAAGGAGAACTAGGAGGTCTCAGGCAGCTATCCGGAACAATGCAGGCCAAGTACCCGGAGTTGGCGTTGTCCTCATTGAGGATCGAGAAGAAGCTGCTTATTGAAGACGACGACCCGTCATCGGAAGACTCAGGGCACGTGTCGTTGCTGGATTGGTTACTGTTATTGGTCTTGGAGGAACTATAGATCATCTGGGCGGGGCCATTTGGTGGTGGAGGGGGTAGAAAGGCTTGGACTTCAAATGGGGTGAGGAGAGGGTGGAAAGAGCCAGAGTCATTGTAGATAAAGTTGGTCCTGGCTTGGGTGCCCTTCATTGAAAGGGCAGCCCTATCATAAGCCAGGGCGGCTTCCTGGGCCGTGTCGAAGGTCCCGAGCCAGTGCCTCTCCTTGGTGGTTGGGTCCCTTATCTCGGCCGCGTACCTGCCCCACGGCCTCCTCCTCACGCCGAGGTACCGCCCCGGCTCGGCTTGCTTCCTCCTGCCTCTCCTCTCAGTCGGGGAGGTGTTGGTGTTCCGCTGGAGGAGACCAATGTGATCCAGAGGCTCGTAGTGCAATTTGTGGTCTGATGATGGTCTAGAAGTAGACATAGTAGTGTGTGTTTTTGTGTTTAACCTTTGGTTTTTTTCTCTAGGGTTTCGTGGAAGGGTTTAGTAGTGTATAAGCGAGGAGTGTAGTGTGGAAGTTCGTAGGGGGAGGGAGCCTTTTATATAGACAGCGACTTGTGTCTTTTGAAGACAATTTGCAGATTCTTTTCAGAAAACATGCTACACTTATTTACCTACTTTTTGTTTCATGCAATATTTTATGTGCAACTACTAATTTAATTCAGAAGCGAAATATTATCAAAATGGATAACTTTTTTAGAAGAACATGCTCCATTTTCAAGTTCGAATTCAAGATTACTAATTTATTAATGTTCGAACAAATTTGTATTTGAAAATGATGTAATCATGAGATCAGCCAAATGAAAGCATCAACCACAATTAAGCTAATAAGATTAGTGATAGAATTTGAACAGTAGCCGGTTCACGTGCAACGAGTTGCTACTTGCTAGGCCGACATGTATACCTACTTCAAATTCACCATCAATGGATCCTAAGTGAGGCAAAATATCATTAATTGGAAGGTCAAAGTAGCTAAAGTGAGGTCCGACCTAAACGGGTTTGTAGTAATTTTATTATATAATTTGTAGTTTTTTCTACCCAAAGACAGCAAATTTATTGATGTCTGAATTATGTGCTGTAATGACTAATGAATGCATAATGTCAGAACACAAACATTACGTATATGTTTATAGGCCAAATTTTCATATCTCAAAATAAAAATTTAGGATATATAAAGAGTGATTGATGTGAGATTTATATTTTTACACACATTCTGAGAGAAAATTATTTGAATTATTGGATTAAAATATTTAATATACATGTTCGTAACCAACTGAAACACATGGTCTCATATTAAGAATTTTATATGCAACAAAATGTTAAAATAATAAGTGAATAGAATCAAATTCAATGAAAAAAAATGTGTTCTTCCATTAGCAGTATGAAACTTATATAATAACAACATAAACAATGTATAATAACGTACGTACGTAAAGCTAAAAAAAACCCAATTAATTTGAACCATCGATATCGTTATTCATGTTTACTTAGCTTCCCATTGCATGCACATGTGAATCCGCAGTTTATGCGATATCATTCAAATAGGAAGTTCATGTCTGATTCAAGTTTTTTTCAAAGGGAGCAGTTAGATCGCCTCTAACCAAACAACAAATTGTCTTGAACAATTTTGGACGAACATATCTTAGTGAGCCTCCACGTATGTCTTATGTCATGAACTAAATTAACAACCTAAGATCCACCATTTCCAAAAAAAAAAAAATCGTTAACAACCTAAGATGAATAGCAACAAATTATTCTAGCTCAATATAATGATTTTTGAATTTGAGCCAAAAATTATATTATACAATAATGTTAAATATTTGTTAAAATAAAATTTTATCATTTTTTTCTAAAAACTTACCTAGCTCGGACATATTTTGTTAAGTGTCGTGAGTGTTCTAACATGTATTGTAACAAAGCTAAGATGAATTGCAAAACAGAGAGGTTGGATTTCCCGAAAGAGCCCATAAGTCAAAATTTTGTTTTAGCCTAATCTATTTGTCTCTTTTTGGATTTCAAATATCCAAATAATTTCTTCTAATATATTAGACCAAGTAACGATATGTTATTAATAGTAACGTGTAGCAACTTTACACGGTATCCTCTAATTTCTCTATCTTCGTCTTTGATGTAGGTGCGTATAAAATATATACACACATATACGCGCATACAGATTAATTCCGGATTCCAAATTAAAGGTCCAGTGAATCTGGATCAAAATATAAATCTGATACCCAATATGGATCTAGTTCAAACAATCTTATAAATTTGGTCTATTATTATCCCTAGAGTTATGTCCTGTAAATGATACTCGATAATAATTAACTTGGAAGTTCGAAGTATGTATAGATGATGAGTCAAAAGCATGAACAATTTAAATTAACTTGGGTGCTAACAAACAAGTTGCTGAAGTTATGAATGAGTTCGGTGTAAAGATATGATTTCCAGGAAGACTAAACTTTTTGAAAACTCTGTGCAGGGAATCCAGCAAAAATGTTTTTGGAGATGTGGGTTATGTGTCTGCAAGATACCTCCCACCTGCGAAAAAGGTTACAGTCAAAATGTTCAACAAAAAGCTTATACAAAGTTTAGACTTAAAAGATTATACAAGCATAAAAGTTCAAAGTGGGACACCCATTAAGCACTTCTAACATTCTATTGCATCCTTCAAAAAGTTATATTGCAATATTTTTTGTGAAACTATCTAGTACCGAATACTTACTAGATTAATTAATATAAGTTTAGATTGAGTTAGAGATTTGAATAGTAATCATAAATGTCTAACAGATATTTAATAATAATACATTCTTAATAATTCAAACAATAATTTTAAGTTAACTTATAACAACTTTTTACCAGTCAACTTAAATACTTTATCCTTGGCAAGAATTTTAAAATTATAGATGATTAGAGCTCTAAGTGGGTTTTGTTTGGAGATTGCTTGCATGTGCAAATCGCATTGGGAATAGAATAACTAATGATTTTTTGCAGAAATAAAGAAACGCATCACCGAAATTGGTCAGCACTTTTTCCTCTTTTAGGCGTTTCTTAATTTTCGCAAAATCGTGCTTCGTCACTAGTCCCTAATAAGTTTAGACACTTCTTAATTTGGGCATGATGTCTAAGTAGAGCCTAACTAATTTTAACAAGAACCAACGAGAACAATAATAAGTTTGATAAGAGAACTATTATAACATAAGAGATTTGAAGTTTGAGCTCCTAAAAATACAATATATATTTTTTGAGAAAACTTTGATTGTTCGTATAACAAGTGATAAAATAACTAATTTAAACAAGAGATAGTTGTGGTGCTTATAAAAACAGATAAGTATGTCTAATTTCATGTTATTTAAGATTTATGCTTTTAAGAACGGATCGGTGATATTGCATAATTTATGGCCTTGACTCTTCCCCTACGGAGTATAGAGGAAGAAACAGAGACAGGTCAAGTTGCATTAAGTCAAAAATTGTAGAGCATCAGACACGTTGAATTTTTTTCCTGGAAGCCACTCAGCTAAACTCTCCGACCCATTCATAAAATAAACTCTGATAGTACTATCTTGAAACATTAATTTCTTTTATAAAAAAAAAACCCACCTCGATCCCCAGTAACAGAATTCCCAACTCATTAATCATTAAATATACATATTACATACATGTTATTTTTGGTCCGAATCCATAATTGAATGAACCCCTTATGGTTCCACTGCTATATATTGAAATGTTGCATAAAAACAATTCAAAGGTTCATAATTATGGAGTTTTTTTTAACTAATGATAAATTTATGGAGTACTATCTATGAGGTATGGACCTAATACCATCTCCTTAATCGATCATTACCACATGGAAAAGGTTGTTAATAAAAAAAATATGCAGAAAAGGTCAGTCAAGGTCCATCTGAAAAGGTGTGAGAGCTAGTTGGGGTGCAAGTGCAAGTGCAAAAGTTCCCAACCAAGATTGTAAGTAATTGAGTCAAAGAAAACAGGTTTTTGGTTCAAGAGAAGTGGTGGGGGCTAGCTACTTCATCTTCCTCTTCGCCCCATTGAAGCTCTCCTAATGGTTGCGTTTTGGATCAGAGAGAATTTCTGCACATTCTCCCAAACATCACATCTTTTTTCTCATATCTGGTTATGGGTCACCCGGGATTCAGGGGAAAGAGAGATAAACGTGTCTTTCTTGGGATTAAGACTTTGAATTCGGAAACTTGGACCCGATAAAACATTCTGTTTTAATTATAATATCCATCCATAATCGAAGATTATCGGGTCTTAGGCATAACAAATTTATTTATCACTTAAATTAACTCAAGTTAGTCAAAAAAAGATAAAAGAGTTTGAAGTATAGGGTGTATTGGATTAAATTATATTGGTCCTTTTTTTTCGTTAGTTCTTTTTATTCATACATTAAACCTCTTTTAAAGTAATTGGTGTAAAAAAAATCATTTTAAAAAGCTTATCACATAAAACAAGTTTACTTTTTTTAATCAAAAATGATATTTCAAAAAATTTGATAATAAAAGCATACATTAAAAATACTTTGTGTATTACAAAAATCTCAATTAATTACTTCATTTTAAATCTCAATTTATTATAATAATTATTTAAAGATCATCTACAAGATAAAAAGCCTATGTAAAAATTTTCAAACAAATAAGTCTAACACAAAATAGTGTTTTTAAATATTTTTTAAATTAGTAAATTTGTAAAAATATATCAATTTATTATAAAATATATCAATTTATGTAAAAATTTGGATTGAGATTCTCACTAATTGTTTTTGGAAAAAATTCAGTTATTACAATAACAAGTTATCACATTTTTACACTGATTATAAATCAAGACCAAATTTTTTTATTAATTTAAAAATATTATCAATTTATAAAATATCATTTTACAGATATTTTAATGCGGCATTTTTTTTTCTTTTAGAGTAATTATATAATATATGTACCCGGAGCTGGTTTCCTTCCAAGTCAAGTTGTAGTGAAACACACTCGTGGGTGGCGACTTTCTGGCTCGCAATGATAGATCTGAAGTGCTACGGTCTATAAAGAAAATGAAATTTTGTCCTTTTTTGTCTTTGGGAATGGTTTAAACTTGCCACTCCCTTAATATGAAAATGTGGGAGTAAAAGTGGTGTTAATCAAATAAAACACCCATTACAAAGACTACGAAGGGAGATGAGGTCAAAGATGAGGTCAAAAATACTAACTAAGATTACTTGTCGAATCTGGAAGGGAGATGAGGTCAAAGATTTATTTACGGATAACTCATAGCATGTAGTACGATCAGGAGAATTTACCAATACGATTAATCTAAATCTATATTAACACGAGTTTTCAACTCTGAAGCAATTATCCTTCAAATTGAATCAGCTGCATGTCACTCGATACCCTGATTTACATGAACATTTTATTCCACACTGGCAGCTATTCCAAGTATTTTACAACTACTAAATTAGCAAAGGAGCAAGTAAGTGATTCAGAGTATTTCCAGTCCTGGAAAATTTCCAGCTCCAAGTTCCTCCATCGGAAGAACAGACCGGCAATTGCGTTGTGTCTTCAATATTTGATCCAAAGATGCCCGATCAGTCGTTTGAGGAATTTCTGGATCTGCTCCACCATGCGTGCATCAATCAATTGAATGATGTCTCCAGGACTTCAAATGAAACCCTTTTTGGCTCAATTTTGAGGATGGCGGCACGCCGGTCCCCTATAACTTATGTTAATTGCCGAAGCTTCGGTAAGAATCGAAGTTAAGAAGTTGAAGATGAGCTTATACAAGAGGGTGCCTGGTAACCTCCTACCTCCTTATATTGACCAGACACGAGTCATGGTTTCCAATCGGACCACTTGGTTGACTCAGATCGTTTCTTCATTTTTGATGGAGTCCCTGGAGAATCATGCCATACCAATTCCATCTGGCACAAAGATGAAGAAAACAGCATGTAACTTTGTATTCTATTAGCACAAGAGATGGCTTTAGAGTTCAAGTGTGTGTGATAAAATTATGGTTCCATCACCAACATTGGAATAATTTCCTAGTGAAGGTAATTTGAAGGATCCAACCTAAGAAATTCACAAATTAAGAAGATTGCTTGTGATCTATTTGTCATATGCCCCATACTACTTGACTTTCCCTATTCAATGTTGTCTTATTCTACGTCAACGGGATACTGAGTAATGCAATGAATGCAAATCACATTTACACACATACCTCACCCACAAGCACCGTGTCACCTTCTTTAACACCCATCTTCTTAAGAGATTTGGTCACACCACAAGCCTCCAAAACATTCTGGAATCTTTTATCGGAATCAACATATCTGAAAAACAAAATTGAATCAAATGCCCGGTCCTAAATGCTGTATGCAACTTATTCAAAAAAACACAATGCATCTAACTCGCAAACCGTCAGAGAAGTGTCAAGTAATTATCATCTTATGAAATAGGAGCAACCCGGTTATCTAACCTCGTGATAAGAATCCAAATATATATAATATGATAACGAAGCCAAGAAATCTGGCAACAGCATGGAGTTTTGTTCTTTTTTTTATTAACAAACATATATCATTAATGAACAGAAGTTTTTAAAGAGGCTTGATAATTTATATTTGTTGAGAGAGATATATGACATTGATCTTGCCTAAACTTCAACTTCAGCGTGCTTGCAGTAAATACTGAATGATATGATCTAGTGCACAATACATAGAAGAAGTGGGCATGTGAGATGCACATAACTAATAGCATTGGAAAGAGTACAACACTAGATACTTCCTTGCTATAATATGTTCTATAGATATCAGTTTCTGGATGCTGATCTAGGGGTAGGAAGTAGGATGACAGAGTCAGTAAAAGAACATGATCATCATCAACTCATTGAGTGATTCTTATATTAAATATCAACTGAACTCACCGCCAGTTGGTCATTTGAACGAATCGTTGCAATCCGGCACCATTGACATGCCATGCCATGGAGGTCTTATCATATGAGATCTCAAAGTCATCAATTGGAGTTTTCCGCTTCTGTTTTACCATATCAGCCACATGATTCAAATCCTCCGAATCTGTCAAACCTACAACATCTTTTAACACAAAACCATTCCATATATTATAAGTTTATAACAAGCACCACTCATGATTAAAAACAAAAACTCAGAATTAAAATGTAGTCACTGCTTTCACCTTCAATCCCTTCCATAGCTTCTTTGCTCTTCCTTATAAGTTCATATGCAGCACAAATTACATCATGCGTACCCTCTCTCTTAACAGCACTCATGCAAAAGGTCTTGATCCCACGAGCTTCCAGATTTTCCTTGAATGACGACCACTTTTCATAAACATCTGGGAGATCCATCTTGTTAAAGGCAACTACGTAAGGCTTCTCTTCAAGTTCAGGACTAAACAACTCAATCTCCAGACGGACAGCATCAAACTCAAGTTCTGGCTGCTCTGAGGAACCATCAACCACATGCACCTAGAAGTCCATCAAATAACATTGCCTTGAGAATAGAGAAGAGGTAAAAAAAAAATAAGGAGCCAATATTCAAAAGCCAAGAAGTTGTCACCATTCTGTGTACAATTTCTGGTGCCCATGCAAATGAGTAAATGTTTAATCAACTTATTTTTAAGAAGGCCATGTGTGCCTTGTTTTGTGGTAAGTACTATGTCAGGCATACGATACAAGCTTCATTACCCAGGTAGAACTTGTGAGTACCACTATCACACCTCAATCAATATCATAGAAAAGAAAATCGACTGAATGCTGCAACAACTTTCTGCATTTGGCAGGCACCGATGACAAGGGCGAAGAACACTTCGAAAAGTTAAAAAAACTGGAATAGATTAGGTCCAGTAGAAACAGTGCAAGACGAAGATACTGTACCAAGGCAGAACATCTTTCTGAATGCCTCAGAAATTCATGGCCTAGGCCGAAACCTCGATGTGCACCTTCAAGTAATCCAGGCAGGTCAGCTACGACCATGGTAGAATCATAATCAAATGAAACTACTCCCAGGTTAGGAAGCAAAGTTGTAAAAGGGTAATTAGCAATAGCTGGCTGTGCGGCACATATCACACTCAGAAGCGTGCTTTTTCCTGCATTAGGAGCACCTACTATCCCAACATCAGCAACCAACTTCAGCTCCAGGTCCAGCCACCTAAGGACAAATCAGCAACACATTCAGCCAAAAATTAACTTCTCCAAACAGAGTGCATAGCTCTTCTATAGGCTGAACACCTATAATATCGCCATATAAATCCCAATTGACAAACTGTAACTAAACTTTCAATCCAGATGCAACACATCAGCCTAAGGAGAAACTGAAGTACAAAATTCAGAAGCTATAAGCATAGGCCAACAGAAACAGAGATTGAGAATCAGCTATAGGACTCACAATTCAGGACCCTCTTCTCCATTCTCGGCAATCCTGGGTGCCTTATTACCGCTGGACTTGAAAGAAGCATTCCCTCTACCACCGCGCCCTCCATTCAACAAAAGTGCCCTCTGGCCAGGCCTAACTAACTCTAACAGAACGTCCTCCTTGCCAGCCTCCCTAACCACCGTTCCAGGAGCCACCTTAATGATCACATCCTCCCCTTTTGCCCCACCCATCTGCGATCCCTGCCCATGGGACCCTCTCCCAGCCCTGAAATGCACCTGGCTCCTGAACGGCAACAGCGAATTCATTGCCGTGTCCACCTCCATATACACATTCCCACCCCTCCCGCCGTCCCCGCCGGATGGCCCCCCTAAAGGCACGAACTTCTCCCTGCGGAACGCCACAACACCGTTCCCTCCGTTCCCGCCTTTGACAAATATCTTGGCTCGGTCAAAGCACCTCATCACCGCTGGCAATCCCTTGTCCTTATCCTCCCCGTTCGCCTCCTCCCCCTCCTCCTCTTCTTCCCAATTCCTTCTCTCTCCAATTTTATCTCCCATAAATACACCATTACCACGCTCAATCTCCTCCTCCTCCTCACTTCCACCCTCAATCTCCTCTACACCTCCCGCCTCAAAAACCTCCCCTACTCTATAACCAACTCCCGCAACCACTTCCCCCTCCTCCAGGTTGTCGTCTTCATCACTGTCAAAATCAAAATCCTCTAAACCCCCAGCCTCAAAAACGCCCCCTACCCTATAACCAACTCCTGCAACCACTCCCCCATCCTCCTGGTTCTCTTCTTCTTCCTCCTCCTCCTCCTCCTCCTCCTCCTCATCTTCCGAATCCGAACCGACCTCGAACACCTCGTACCGCCCGTAGCCCTCCTCGTCCTCCTCGCCCACATCCTCTTCTTCTTCTTCTTCCTCTTCCTCCTCGTCCTCTAAAAGACGATAGCTATCGGCCTCCCCGTCAGGCTTCTTCTTCTCCGCCGAGACGGCAAAGTCGTAAAGCCCGTCCTGAGGCGGCCGGTCCTCCTCTAACACACGGTAGCTCTTGACCCCCTCGCCGGGCGTCTTCTTCTCCGCCGCGACGTAGAAATCAGAAAGCTTGACCTCGAGCGGCAGAATAGACCTGCGGGAAACGAATTCATCGCCTTCGTCATCCTCGTCGAGGGGAGGGAGGCAGGTGTAGGCGGTGGCTTCGCCGCCGGGGGCCGGCTGAGGCGGCGGCTTGTACTTAGCTTTTAGAGGCGGACGGTTATTCTTCTTTCTTTTCGGAGTCCTTTTAGGGTTAGGGTTCCGGGGATTGGAGCGGCGGACGATAGCTTTCGGAGAGGAGTAGAGTCTGGCCGTTGGGGATAATACGGTTATGGATAGGGATCCCATTTTTGGTTAACGAGTGACCACCGACCTCTTTCCCTCCCTCCATTTTTGCTTCTTTACGGTTACATTAATTATTTGGGCCTGGGTTCCATAAAAAACCTATTTGGGCCAGGGCCTGGGTCAGGCAATTCCCGGGCTGGTGGCCCATCCGGATTTAAATTGTTGGTCCTTTTTAATAATTTAATTGTTGATATATTTAGTATTAAAATCTCAAATAATTTTAAATATTTTCTACGCAAAATTTTTAGCTCATAAGTAATAAAATCTTAATCGGATATTTTTTATTTATCAAAATATTTTTTAAAAATATAAAATAATTATATTTTTATTTTCAAATGAATCTTGACCAACGAGTCCAAAGTAAAAATAAACGGATTGATCTAACAGTTGTACATGTTCTGGTATGAAAAGGAATCAATCTCTGTATCGTATCACACATTGGTTTCAAGCACTTTATTTTGACCCTTTCGATCTTTTAATCGAAACAATCAACCTAGTATCTCCTTCTTCCTCAAGTTCGTTCTGTAAAACCATGGAAAAAGGAACAGAGGCTGTCTCCATCTGTTCGTATCTGTCACTACAAACAAATGGAGATATGCTTTGCCGAGGAGTATGGGCCGATCGAGGTCGAATGCGCAGCGTTTCTACTTGTCGGATGTCCTAGCTTACAGATGGAGCAGAGCTGTATTATAATGCATTGGCAACCAGACCACAGAAGGTAAGAGGTTAAACTACGAGACTAAGGCAAGTGGGAATTTCCAAGAGAACAGCTTCTGTTTTTATAAGCATGAAAACCTTGGTCATCGTTAGATAGTTACAAGTAGACAGATCATCATGAAACGTCTAGTTTACAAGTAGACAGATCATCTTGAAACGTCTAGTTTCTCCTCATACAGGTCAAGCAGCTCAGGAACTTGATCTTTAAAATCGTCAACGAAATTCTTAAGGAATGTAATTTCCACACACAAGAACACCTTGTTCAAGCTAAAGTTCTTCTCAAGCAAACCTTTGGAGACTAGAGCTTGAACAACTGCAGCCCTCGGGCGTATTCTCTTGTTTACGCTCATTCCGAATATTACTGGATATTTGGCAACCACAGAAGGCTGAATACCCATTTCGTTAACAAGAATATTCATGACAGCTGCAATCTTCTCCTCGGATGTTTGCATGCAGGATGGCTGTAACCTGAATGCCCGTAGAAGATCTTCTTCAGACCATCCCCATTGCTTGTAAGCCTCGCCCTTCCTCTCCCACGTTGATTCGCTCATGGAATCCAGCGCCATCAAAGCATCCACAAACTTGGTAGTCGTAGGATCAAACCCCATTTCCTTTACTCTCTCCACCATACTCTTAAATGTACCTGGATTTCCATTCAGCGCTACAGGCTTCTTGTTAAGCATAAGAAGAAGCTTAGCCTCGGGCACCCCACAATCCCTCAGAACCTGCACATTACAAGCCATGGGAGACCCAGAATCGAATCCAAGAACGCCCCCAAACCGTGTCATGGCATGAAAAGCCTTCACATTGGAACCTAACAAGCCGTTATAGTAGTTAAAAGCAGGGACCAAGGTCTTTTCCAAGCTCCGGGTCAACATAATCGGACGTTTGCATACAATCTCGGCCACTTCCGAGGCAGACGCACCAGTGGAGTAGAAGAACTCCAGTTTGGGCAAAAGGGTCTTCTCCGGATTCGACACCAAAAGGTTCGGGCAGCTTCTTACAGCGGTTAAAACCTGGGACTCTGAGAATCCCTGGTCCTTGAAAAACTCCAGAACAGAGTTGGGTCTATCTAGGGTTTTGAAATTCACAAACTTGGCAGCTCTTTTGGCCGATTCTGGAGAGAACCCACATGTCTCTATCAAGTAAGCAATAGTGGGTGAGCCATCTTCTTTGGATTTCCTACAAGATGCTCTTAAAGTTGTGAACTTGATGTTCTTCTTCCCTAAAACTTCGCACCCAAATGGAGGAGGGACAGAAAGAGTGCAAAGTCTCCCTCTCCAATGGAGGGTGGGCCCTTGTGCAAAACAGTAACTCATTGGGAAGGAGAAGAAACTGACCTAACAAGTCCACGTTGGGCGAGCCCTCCGGATCATATGGGTTCCCCTATAGGAAGGTTGCCTTTCCAACCGAAGACCTAGGGAAAATTTCACTTGTGTAACTAATTTTTTTTAGTTTTGTATGGATAATGACAAAATTCAAACTCATATAAAATTTTAAAATTTTAATTTTAATAAACAAAATTTAAAATTCACCAAATTGTTTTTTATCTTTTGTATAGGGTCATTGACGACTCATTAGATTAAGAGCAAATTTTCCTCCGGCATTAATTCAATTGTTTTAGTTTTTGTTGATGTGGAATATTGTTATCTAAATATGCTAAATGCAAATTTTCGATCTTTCATTTTTCATTTTGTCGCATTTTTTACGCCAAAAACAATGGAATTGCATTTTAGTAAATTTGGAAACAAAAATTTGTTATTCAAAATATTAAAAATTAAAATATACATTTGGTTAACATCATGGATCAGACGCTAATCTACCCAAGATTTACTAATCGGGTTTAATTAGAGTCTAACAATATTGGACTTACAATTTTATTTACCAAGATATATTTTTTAAATTCAAGTCGTTACATCGGATAGATGTTGACTCCTTATATTAAAAAATTTCAAAAATATTTAACAATGACCAATTACTAGTGCGAAAGAATGCTAGATTTTAATAGATGTTTCTCAAATGTCAGGTATGACGTTTGAATTTCGAGGGTATTTAGTTCAATGTTCTTAAAGCTGGTGCCAATTTCAGGATACTAAGTTACTAACTGATGTTTTTTGGGTGAATGAACTTGCTGATATTTCACTTCATGGGGCTCACTGATTTAGCAGCTTCGCCAAGCTGAAGAATCCTGTCCATTCCAGCAAGATTACATGCCAATTTTGCACCGTTACATCCTATCAACGTGACTAATATATCCTCAAAAGTCAAAACCACTCGTGCACACGGGTTTATTAACTACCAGAACCACTGAAACCTCGAGTCAAGCATTAATACGCCTATACTTCAAGTTCCTGCTAATTAGAAAAGAAGTTCATGGTTCTCCTGAACCGTCTAATTTCCGTCTGTAGAGGTCAGGTAGATCAGGGACTTGATCTTCATAAGCATGAACAAATTTCTCTAGGAATTCACCTTCTGCAGGCTTGAACACCGTCATCAAGCTGAATTTCTTCTCAAGGAAACCCTTGGACACCAAAGCTTGAACAACCGCAGCCCTTGGGAGTATTCTCTTTCTAAAGCTAAACCCTAGTGTAAATGGATATCTGGCAACAGCAGAAGGCTCAAAATCCAGTTCTTTCACAACTAAATTCATGATACTTGCAATCTTCTCATCAGAAGTTTGCATACAAGATGGATGTTGCCTAAATGCCCGTAGAAAGTCTTCGTCGGACCATCCCCATTGTCGGTAAATCTCAAGCTTTCTCTTCCACGTCGATTCGCTATTAGACCCCAAAGCCAGTATGGCCTTTACAAACGCTGAAGTTCTAGGATCAAGCCCCATTTTCCCAGTTCTCTCCACAACACTCCTAAATGTATCCGGATTCGAATTCAGAGCAAACGGCTTCTTCCTACATAGCAACTGGATTCCAGACACAGGCACCCCACAATCTTTCAGAATTCTCACATTACAAGCCATTGAACCCCCAGAATCAAATCTACGAATACTCCCAAATTGTTTCATGATGTGAAAAATTTTCTCCTTGGAGCCAAACAAGCCAACATAATAATTAAAAGAAGGGACCAAAGACCCGGCCAAGCTCCGAGTGAAAACAGTTGGACACTTACAAACTAGCTCAGCCACTTCGGTGGAGGAGGCACCTACGGAGTAGAAGAACTCCAATTTGGGCAAAAGGGTCTTCTCAGGATGCAAAGTTAAGAGCTTCGGGCACCCTCTTACAACAGATAAAACCTGGGAGTGTGAGAAGCCATGGCTCTTGAAGAACTCCAGAACAGAGTTCGGTGTCTCTAGGGTTTTGAAATTCAGGTACTTGGCAGCTTTTTTGGCTGACTCCGGAGAGAACCCCAATGTATCTATCAAATAACCAACAGTGTCTGGGGCATCTTGCTTAGCTTTACTAGAAAATGCCATTAAAGTAGCGAACTTGTCCTTCCACGGAACTTCTTCGCACCAAAGTGGAGGCTGCGGGACAGAGACTATACTGAGTATCTTTCTCCATCGGAGGGTGACCCGCGGTGCAGCAAAGAAACTCATGGGAGATTATCAAGCACAACCATTAAGTGCTAGTTTTATAAGGAGACAGCTCTGGGAAGCCGAAATGTACGAACCCTAGTCTGTAGGAAATAACAATCTTTGATTAGACAGAGGTTTTGTAAATTTCTCTCCAGACAGAGAGTAATTACAACGTGTCGGACATTACATCGAACAGTTACAAGGCAAGCAACGTGGGTTACCGTCTTCGTCGCCGAAAAGCTGTTGAAACGGTTGAGACAATGAAAGCTGTTTGCCGGAGTAAGCCGATGACCACCACGCATGTGACAGGGACAGCGGCGCGCAGCAGCTGGAAGCGGCGTGTGGACTCGATTGGGACTTCGCTTGTGTTAAGACTTAAACTAATCTTTATTTTTTAGTTTATATGTGTGACAACAAAATTTGAATTCGTAACATTTTGGTTTAATTGACTAAATTTAAAATTTATTAAAAGAATCTGTCTTACTCTTTTAGTTTGTATGGGGTCATTGACGACTCATTAGATTAAGAACAAATTATTCTCCGGCGTTAATACAACTGTTTCATTTTTGTTGTTGTGAATAATGCCGTCTACATATGCTAAATGCAATTTTTTGGTCCTTTCAATTGTCATTTTGTCGCATTTTTTAGACTCCCAAAACAATGAAACTGCATTTAGCAAATTTGGAAGAAAAAAAATTTGACGCTAATTTACCCAAAATTAACTAATCAGGTTTATTGGAGTCATAACAATATTGGACTGATAATTTTATTTACCAAGGTATATTTTTTAAATTCAAGTCATTATATCGGATAGGTGTTGACTCCTAAAAAAATTCAAAAACATTTAGCAATGACCTATAACTGGTGCGAAAGAATGCTAGGTGTTAAATAGATGTTTCTCAAATGTCAGATATGTCGTTCGAATTTCGACTGCATTCAGTTCAATGTTCTTAAAGCTGGTGCCAAGCTGATGAATCCTGTTCATCTATTACATCTCCTCTTTCGCCAAGCTGATGAATCCTGTCCATTCCAGCAAGATTACATGTCAGTTTCGTACCTTGCATCCTATCAACGTGACTAGTATATCCTCAAAAGTCAAAACCACTCATGCACACAGATATATTAACTGCCAGAACCACTGAAACCTCGAGACAAGCATTAATACGCCTAGACTTCTAAGTTCCTGCTAACTAGAAAAGAAGTTCATGGATCTGCTGTACCGTCTAGTTTCCGTCTGTACAGGTCAGGTAGATCAGGGACTTGAGCTTCATAAGCATGAACAAATTTCTCTAGGAATTCACCTTCTGGAGGGTTGAACACCGTCATCAAGCTGAACTTCTCAAGCAAACCCTTGGACACCAAAGCTTGAACAACCGCAGCCCTTGGGAGTATTCTCTTTCTGAAGCTAAACCCTAGTGTAACTGGGTATCTGGCAACAGCAGAAGGCTCAAAATCCAGTTCTTTCACAACTAAATTCATGATACTTGCAATCTTCTCATCAGAATGTTGCATACAACCTGGATGTAGCCTAAATGCCCGGAGAAAGTCTTCGTCGGACCATCCCCATTGTCGGTAAATCTCAAGCTTTCTCTCCCACGTCGATTTGCTATTAGACCCCAAAGCCATTATGGCCTTTACAAACGTTGTAGTTCTAGGATCAAGCCCCATTTCCCCAATTCTCTCCACAACACTCCTAAATGTATCAGGATTCGAATTCAGAGCAGACGGCTTCTTCCTACATAGCAACTGGATTCCAGACACAGGTACCCCATAATCTTTCAGAATTCTCACATTACAAGCCATTGAACCCCCAGAATCAAATCTACGAAAACCCCCAAATTGTTTCATGATGTGAAAAATTTTCTCCTTGGAGCCAAACAAGCCAACATAATAATTAAAACAAGGGACCAAAGTCCCGGCCAAGCTCCGAGTCAAAACAGTGGGACACTTATAGACTAGCTCAGCCACTTCGGTGGAGGAGGCACCTGTGGAGTAGAAGAACTCCAATTTGGGCAAAAGGGTCTTCTCAGGACGCAAAGTTAATAGAATCGGGCACCCTCTTACAATGGATAAAGCCTGGGAGTGTGAGAAGCCATGGCTCTTGAAGAACTCCAGAACAGAGTTCGGTCTCTCTAGGGTTTTGAAATTCATGTACTTGGCAGCTTTTTTGGCTGATTCCGGAGAGAACCCCAATGTATCTATCAAATAACCAACGGTGTCCGGGGCATCTTCATTAGCTTTGCTAGAAAATGCCATTAAAGTAGCGAACTTGCCCAAAGACGGAACTTCCTTGCACCAAAGTGGATGCTGCGGGACAGAGACTACGCCGAGTATCTTTCTCCATCGGAGGGTACCCCGCGGTGCAGCAAAGAAACTCATGGGAGAAGATGAAGCACAACTATTAAATGCTAGTTTGATAAGGAGACAGCTCTGGGAAGTCGAAATGTACGAACCCTAGTCCGTTCTGTTCTGTTCTGTTCAGTAGGAAAATAACAATCTGTGATCATACAGAGGTTTTGTAAATATCTCTCCAAACATTGAGTAATTACAACATGTCGGACATTACATCGAACAGTTACAAGGCAAGCGAAGAGGGTTACCGTCTTCGTCGTCTACGAGCCGCTAGAACGGTCGATGACCACCACGTATGTGACGGGGACAGTGGGGAACAGCGGCTGGCTGGAGCCGGCGTGTGGACTCGATTGGGACTTTCTCCAGTGTTAGCAATAGATTTAAGATTTTACGAGCGGGAAGTTTAGGAGAAGTTTTTAAGTTAGGGTTCCCCAATGGCTCGGTTCGCTCCGGATCTGGGCCGCGATCCAACGACCAGGAAATTGGGAAAATAATAAAGCCCAAATCAGATCCAATGTATCAGAGTTAGGTTCGTCTTTTCTCGATACTTAATTTTAACAATTAGTTTTCTAAAATTAGAATTTATATTTTCAGTTGTCTAACTTCCAATACGAAAATTTTCATTGGAAGAGGTAGGATTTTTATCTGTTCTAGAATTCATACTCGAAGAGCCTTGTTTGGCAACTTTTACTTGCAGAACTCTGTTACACTATTTGACTCGTTTTTCATTCTTCAAGATAGTGTTTTGATGATAAAATTATATAAATTTCCATATTCTACCCAATATTTTAAAATGGTAAGTAGGTAAATTTTCCGAGCTTATAACCTAATCCATCTGACTGTATAGACTAATACTATCTCTCGCTTTCAAACGAAAATCGTGCATCTATATAGATCCATGAACTCGTTAAAACAATTGAATCTTGTAAAACAGTATGTAATTCATCTCATATCAAGAAGAAAAGAAAAAAAAAAGAGAATAAGTCAGGAATAGAAAGATATGCTTAAATGCATCAGTTGGATTGTGCACCAACGTACAAGCTCCCATTTTATAAATCAACTCATCTTACGTAGAACACTCTCCAACACCGACACATATTTGTCACGTAAATTCAGATGTTCTCTCGACTCTGTTCTTGCGCTGGAGAGAACAAGGGCATCCCAGAGGGATTGACACACTTGTTACGCTGTCTTGATCGATCTTCATGGTCGGAGATTTTTTACAAACTGATGATATCCACTCTCTCTTCCAGTTGACACTTCTCTGCATCCCAACAAGCGTCTATTTGCCTTTCCAAAGGAGATTGATCACATTTTGTTCGATAGCCAATCTTACATTTAAGATTATATTCATGGAAGTAAAGGGGGAGCACTGTTTAAGCCCAAGTGCCACCTGTAGTTTCCTGCTCGTAGTGCTGAGAGCAAGTTCTGAAAGTCTAATACGACCAGACATTATTCCACAAACGAAACTGCTTGTCTTTGTCTTGGCTGAAGATAGTTTCTTCCCTTGCTTTCTGAACAGAGATGTAGACGGAAATGGATCGAGGCGGCAACTACCAATTATGCAAAGAGGATTCGAGGGACGAGATCCGCTATATGCTAAAGCCTGCAGCCCGGGCAAAGATCGCGCTCAACAACCTACTTGGTAGCCAGCATGCTGATAGACATACACAGTTTCTGGGCACATCACAACAGATAAATTCGAGGAAGAATGACGACGCTCGCTGGCAATCAACCTCCGTTGCAACCTCAAGTTGGATCTACAATAAGTAAAGAATTTGTAATAATGCGGCAAACACATGAAGATAACCAACCACGAATCCGTTGACTTTGCAAAATACCCGAAAATACCCGAAAAAATATAATGAAGTCTATGGTCATGCTTTATCTGCATAGCCATTGTAAAACAATGGTTAAACAGCCACTATAGAAGTTGCATTGTTAGAATTACCTTTAAAACCTCCGATTACGAAGCTCCCATGGGTGACTACCTGTATTCAACTACTACATCGTAAGACTCCAATGTGAGCTTGCTTCCAGCAAAACACGTGAGCTCATGCCAAAATGCCTCAGTCCGTTGCCGCAGGAACGGCCGGAGAGGCGCAAGTGCATCATCGTCAGTCCGACGAGCTCCATCCCCACGGGAACCTTCCAACTCGACGTAAAGGGCAGAAACCACACAAACAATGACAGTGGGGTCAGGGTCCCCAAGCACAGCCTGGAGCTCTCTTCTAATCCAAGGCTCAATCATCTCCGCGACATTCCCCTTTCTAACCCTAGCCGGCAATGGAACCGCCCTGATCCCGTCGCGGTACACGCTCGCACGCCACCGGAGCTTCCTCTCCGCGACCTCCTCTGGCGTCCGCCCCACGAACCTCCTCCGAGAGGGCATCGCATGGAGGTGCTCCACCGGTCTCCGCCTCGCCCTAACAACTCGTCGAGGCGGCAAAAAGACGGAACTGCCCTCCCGGGGCAGCCTGTGCAATCCGAGGCCGAAGCGATGGGACGGGTAGAACCACGAGTCGAATTGGCGGTTGCAGAGAGGGCACCGCCGCTTGATCTGGCTCCACTTGCTTATGCACCCCTCGCAGTAGGGGTGCAGGCATCCCTTCAACACCACCGCCGACGAAACCGCCGTCGACGCCGACGCCGACGAAGACCATCCGTCCAGGGATTTTAAGCAGATTGAACAGTTTTGTCCCCGGATTGCCGGATTAATTACCCGGCGTATGAACCTGTCTTCCCCCATTAAATAATCTGTCCTTAATTTCGGTTTTTGCCCTTTTCTTCTGAGGTCGGTGAGATTTTCTAAGAGTAAGAGAGGAGGTCGGAGGAGTCAGGAGGTGATGGACTAGGCCCAACATTTGAAATGTTAATTACTGGGCCTCAATGATTTCCCAAATGGCCCAATTCATGTGGGCCAACATCAGCCCATTATAGATCTGGTCTATTCGAATTAGACATGAAGATCTCAATAGTATCATAGCAAATTAATCTCGTAATTTATTGTGTTCGCAATAACGACCTCTTAAAGTATGAGAAACAATGTCAAGTCAATGCAAATTTCAGTCCAACAAGCTTCATTTTGGAGAATCTCGCATTGGAAGCGGAAGATATGTGAAATCCACGAGTTTTTTTTTTTTTTTAAATTAGATATGGATATTTTGATCCTCAGAATCAAAGAAGGTGATTAGCTAATAACATGACCAAAATGGCCAATCTAGCTGTTCCTACAATTGGCAAAATCCTACGATGAAGCATGTACCAATCTGCTTTTCTGTGAGATCTTGTACTTGGACTCCGTCCTCCTTGCTGCAGTTTTCTTACTAGGCTTGGAATGGCTTTCTGGGAGTCGGTGCGCGGGTTTCGAGATTCTGCAGCCTCTGTTTGAGGTGAAACACTTCAACCTGCACAGATGTGTATCATATAATATGTTTAAGCATAATCACGTCAGGTAATGCAGAAGATAAGAATCAGCAAGGACCTGCAATTGGAATGCTCTTGCTCTTTCCCCGGATAGAACTCCCCTCGTCGAATGCAGTTCCTAAAATACATATAGTTAGAAAACCTGCCAAAATGACGCTAGACGCTGAGTATAATGCAGTTGCAAAATGCAAGGAATATGATACCTTTTGCGTATCCTCAAGGACTGCTTTAAGGAATGCGACATCATGCTCGAGCCTTACATTGTCGGAGTGGACCATATCCGATAAGCTGTTGGCTTCTTCGTGTGCTAGTTCCAGGCCGCCTAGCTTCTCTTTCAGTAACTCCATCTCCCTAATGGTACCCGCAAACTTCCTCTCCATCTCTTGTCTGCTCCTCAGCACAGCTGATAAGCTTTTCTCTGAAGCTTCTTGATTTGCCAATGCAACAGCAAGCTGTCCTTCCAGGATCCCATTTTTCCTTATTAGCGCAGCTATTTTTGTTTCGTATACTTGGTAGATGCTCGAATTCGCACTTCCAGTGGGACAATCAGTTTCAGGTAGTGGCGCATCAAGATTTTCGGCTTGCAATGCATCCTCCCCAATTATTTTGTTTACAGAAGTCTTTTGGTTCGGTCCGGTGGAGGGACTAGTTTGGTTCTCCTTCGCCTGCAACCAACAAAAGATTTTAACAGTAAATTTGACATGGCGTACTTTCCTCAAAGGAAGACAGCTAACAACCAAGGAGAATGCTAACCACTGATGAACGGCTTCCGTCTTCAAGAGTCTTTGTCATTCTGAAACTGGAGCTGTGTTCTTCCTCGCCATAGAACTGCCTGCGAAGTGAGACATTGCCAGAGCCAGGACTGGGATCTGCAAGCAGTGATTCTGATACGGACTTTCTTCTTGCGGAGCCGTGTTGATCAATGGCAGAGGTGGTGGTGCTTTGTCTCGCTATTGAATCGATTGTATGATGGGAAGAACTTCCCAGCTGAGTGGACCCCAAGCGTTTTCCAGATTGCAAAGGTTCAATAGTACTCGGGCCAGATCGTTCTCCCACAGAATCAGATGATTCGTTATTCTCAATACCAATCACTTCAACCTGGACCGACAAAAAAGCGAGGTTCAGTAGATTCACTTGGACTAACATATGGTTTAAAACATATCAGCAAATGCTTATCCTCAACCTGGTTGGAAGGATCCTTTTTGGCTCCTCCAAAGGCTACCAGAAAATCCTTTTCTTTGTGTTGCACAAGAACTAGACTAAACCCCTGCGAGCAAAAGGAGTCGTATTACAAAGTGAAGAACACCATTAATGCATCTCCAGCTATGGTTACAATCTCGACTGGTGCATTGACGACAATTTCACCCATCCCTAACTGGCTCTCTTTAATAACCAAAAAAGTTTAATGAAGAAGAATCAAACATAGCCAACCTTGTTGATTGTGATGGAAGATGGAGGAGATGCAAAGGCCACAGACCACTCCATTTTGACGATGTCCAAAACGAAAGTGTCCTGGTGACCTGCAGATTTGGAGAAGGTTGCATTAAAACCAGAGGAGATGCACTACACTAGGAGAGGTTATGTAAAAGTGATTTGACAACATGTATGAGTGTATAAGTTGCTTCCCGTCTTGCAAGGGCATACGTTTTTTCCGGCTTCCACCTCCCGTTATGTACCATTTGGTACCACATAAGACTCCGCAGCAACCCGCCCGAGGTGATGGATGGAACCCTTTTATCTTTACCCGTGACCATATCATCTGAGGAAAACCAATTTTTATCTCATAAGAAAACAACATCAACCACAATATCAGCATAACGGGGCATCAATGAATCCACACCGTCTCAAAATCTAGAGAGTACAAATCATTGAGAGTCCGGGATTTTGACGATCCACCAAATATAAACAGCATTTTATCCTCATAAAGAGCTGCTACATGGTTACACCTCGGAGTTGGACCTGTTCCTCTGCAAATTCCAGTAATTATGATCAAAATTCCAACATGTTAGAGTGGGTTACAGGTGATAAGGAAAAATAACTAACATGCAATGAAGAGGGAGCCATGTCGAAGACTTCAGATCAAACATATGCAGATCATTTAGTTTCCTCCTCTTAGCATCTTCACCACCAAATAGGATTAAGGCAGAACTTGCTCGAACCAATGAATGACCACTTCTCGCGATCTGCAGCACCGATTTTAACATTTAGATGCAGCAAGGTCTTTTGGTTAAGTCAAAAATAAAGGGGAAACAGTCAAACGGAAGATACCGGTATGTCTCCCTTTGCTTCCATCAGGGACCAACATTCTGTTTCTGTGTCAAATGACCAGACTGCAAGAGTAAAACAAAGTTAATTTCTACGGTACAAACATACTGACGGAATCAAAACATTAGCTATAACGACTAACCCGAAATTCTGTCTGAAACAGGATCCGTCTTGCCCCCAACTAAAAGTGCCTTCTTTCCCCATGCAACCTGCAAGCGAAAAATGTCCATATCAAATGGATTTTGGCTGTTGTACAAGAAGTGACTCCGAGAGTATATAGCCATAGGACTGCCGTCGATTGAAGTACAAAAGAGGTCAGCACACAAAACAACAGCAGAAATAAGGCTGCGGTCCTCAACAAGCATCAAATAACAGAAAAGATTTTGCACATTATGGATAAGGATGAAACTGATAGTGAAATTGGAAGAATAGACTTAAGCAAGTACCAGGCCATGCCCCTTGCATGCAGGTATCTTCAAGGGCAGACTGCTTTGCGACAATGAGCGTTTTGATGAAACACTACTCCATGTAAACTGATTAAAGTCGAGTACCTAAGAGTAGAAATGAGAATTAGTTTATGTTAAACCACTTTTTAAGATCATACCAGATTATTTTTGTATGACATGAGTTATGGAAAGAAAAACTAGATGGAGGGATTCTACCTGAACATCATCCAACAGTCCTAGTCCTGATTCACCACCAACCACAATCATCTTGTTCCCAATGACAGTTGCTGCGTGCTATTGCAACACTACAACATGAGAATTGTGTACCACGAGCGAAAGATTGAACACAAAGATCAACAAAGTGGAGGAAAATCTCATGATCCTCTTACATTGGAGCGAGGCTCAGGTTTAGTCCCAGAAATAGACAGCACCATCCAATTCTCACGGTTTCCAGAAGCAGAGCTCCTGATCTCAGCTGGTTCAACGGATGAGCATCGTTGACCAGGCCCATCAGAATGGGCAGTCGTAGCAGGAACCACCAAGCCTTCAGTCTATAAATGAAAGTTACATGAGTATAACCGGCTAGCCCATGAAACACTAGCCCAAATGATGCCAACTCGGCCAGCAAGTAACAGAGAGAACCTTACATTAGTATTGCTACTTCTTTTTGCAGGTCTTAGAGGACTTCTAGCTCCTGATGTAGACTCTGATAGTTGCACCTTCTTAATTCTAAATGACCATCAAGAACAGATAAGCATAAAGAGCAAATGTTCACAAATCCGAAAGAAAATCGAAGTATGCTTAATAGTTAATACCCGTTCTACCACCACAGCACGAAAAAGGGCTAATGTCGGATAAGGAAAACTCAAACAACTAAATAAGCCGAAGCAAATGTTTGCACATGAAAGGATAAGCACTAACCTCCCCAGCTTCATGCGTCTTCCAGAAAAATTAAACATCTTGTCTAAATTAGAACCTCCCATGCCTCCAAGCCAGCAACTTTAGCTTGCTAAAAGAAGAAAAACAGACGAAATAATGTAATTTTAGGAATGTGGATTATTGCCTTGTTTTACACTAAAAACTCCATAAAGGTCCAATCTTTATGAGCTAGAAATGCAGGAACCCAAATGGGAGGCGATCCCAGTTGCCAAAGCTTCCACATTTACCTTGCAGATTGTGGGAAGTCTTCTTTTGCCTGACCAAAAACAAAGAACAAGACAAGAAGAGTTAGAACTATTTACCAAAAAAATAAGATAAGAGTTAGAACTAAGAACTGGACCTGGACCTCGTTGCCTAGGGTAAAAAGCTGGTGAAAAAAAGTTACGAGGATTCCACAACAAGTTGTAAAAAAAGTTACTAAAAAGGTCTTCAAAAAGCTCTTGTCTTGTCCAGAACCAGATTGGTAAAAAAGGCTTTGTTTGGTTGTGGCCAAACCCAAGACAACATTTAAGTCACTAACTTTCTTTCTATCTTCAACAAAATTATAAATTCCGGTAATCCAAGTCTCACTTAAGAATCACCAAAAAATTGTCCTCTCCTGTTTTACTCTTTTTTATTTTTAATAAATTCAAAATAAAGAATTGTTGGTTGGTTAAAATTTATTATAGTGCATTACTCTGGCACACTAAGATCTTCTGCTTATGAATTTTATAATGACTTAGATTTTACTACTTGTCTGACAATCAAATAGTATTCACTGACTCAAGTCATTTTATCTATTATGTGTATCATGTGATATAATTAATTAAGTTAAATCAGTCTCTTGTCTAAAAAATACTTAATTAGTTAATTTTGGTTTAAGGCAAACAAAATTAACCCTAAAAACGCTAATGCTCTGGGGGAAGAAAAAGCAACAGTAGAATGTCAAATCCATTAAATTATAATGTTAGGACAAGATCTCATTAAACCGACGGTGCACAAAGTAATTGTATCAGACGACCGACCGTCGGATGGATTTCGTTACACCACTGTCGAGGTCCACTGATTGGACAGAGAGGTGATTAAGAGGGGACAGACACAGACATGAGACAAGACAAATATATATTTTTGAATGACGCAAGTGAATGCTTGCGGCAGTGGGGCCCAATACAATTACGAGTGGGGCCCACCTGTAGCCATAGACATTTGATATATTCACAGAGACTTTTCGATCTCTTTTTGGCATTGGGAATTGAGCTGGGTTTTCCCAGGTGAGAGAGAGAAGAGAGATCGAGTTTGGATTTGGATTTCCCTTCTCTGTCACCTCCCCCACGTGTTATTATTTTAACCGTACGAAGTAAACAATTCATTTTCTCTATTATCCCGACATATTAAGAAATTGTATCGAGACAGAGTCGCAAATTCAGGATAAGTCGATAGACGATTTCATACGAATTATGAATTTTTTTGCCATATAATTTAATATATAGGAAACAAAAGTTTTATTAAAATATTATTGTTTAATATTTATCAAAAAATTGTCATTTTGAAATTTTTTTATTAAATTTTGAATTGGTTTTACTCGGAACGGAAGTATTATAACCAAAACACATACTTTGCCTCGGGCCTACGGGCCCAGGTTCACAGCTGAGTTTCCATTGGGCCCCAGAATGGATCGAGGAAGCCAGGTTTTGGGAGGGGTGATGTGATCCGACGAGGGTACGGATTCATCTAGCAAAGAGGTCCTCAGACATCCCATGCCTAAATTAAGATTATTCGGGTTAATGAATATTTGAGTAACATATAATTTTGGTTAAGAAAGAGCTATGAAATTCCTGACAGGAAAAAAATTATGGCAATATTTAGACATGCTAATAATCAGAAAGTAAGTGGGATGTCAACCAATAATTCAAAAGTAAAACACCTAAGCTTTCATTCCCCATAAAATGTGCAACAGAAAATTATTACACAATAAAAATAAGGGTTGCGCAGAATTCTTATTCTCACTACTCCACTGCATGTAAATTATAATTCATCGTACACCGTAGTAATATTTATTACTATAGATCTACCATAAGTACCATCATTTAGGCAAATACCATGTGATGTAAAAAACACATGCATGTTTATTATTGTGACACTTATATTTTCTTTTTTAATTACTTCACAATCTCGCCGTGATGATCATGAACTCCCGAATC
>SOPF01029077.1:175337-200564 GCA_012979155.1 Hypericum perforatum | reverse complement strand
TCAATCTTCTCCAAGTTTGGGGAATAATGATGTCGTAATTCATATCCAGACTAGCCAACCAAATCTAAGTAGAAACCACTATATTTAAAGAAAGAAAAAATACACATAAGTATCTTATAGTTTGACCTGTTCTAAAAAAAGACCGTGTGGTTTTTTTTCTTCTAAATTTAGTACTTGTAATTTTATTTCGGGGACAATTTTAGTCCCGGACAACTTTGAAGGCTGCCCAACCATGTGGCTTTGACACGTCAATACCACGTAAGCGTCCCTCCTCCTCTTTTTCCTCCTCTTCCTCCTCTGCCCATTCCTCTTCTTTTTCTTCCTCCTCCCTTTTCCTCCTCCACCCCTCCTCTTCTTTTTCTTCCTCTTCTCTCCTCTTCCTCCTCTGCCCCTCCTCTTTTTCTTCCTCCTTCGTCTTCCTCCTTCGTCCCTTCTCCACTTTTCCTCCTCCCCTCTCCTCCTCCCTCCTCCTCCTCTTTTCCCTCCTCCGCCTTCCTCCTCTTCCTCCGTCTTCCGTCATCCTCTTTCGCCCCTTCCTCCTCCTCCTCTCCTCCTCGTGGTACTTACGTGTCGCTGATGTGGCACTCACGTGGTATTGACATATGGTCGGGCAATCTACAAAGCTGCTCGAGACTAAAATTATCCCCGAAAATGAAACTACAGGTACTAAATTTGGAGAAACTACACAGAATATTTTTGGAACAGGTCTAACTACATGGTACTTATGTATACTTTTCTCTTTAAAGAATTGAACAAGTGATAAGAATTCAGAAACATATAACAGATATCTCCCTTTCAGATCCTTGGACCTTGGCTGCATTCTAACAACAGCAAAAAATACCGAGCCATGTTGCTTTTTCTTCTCGGATCAATAACGCGGCCCACGTCCGAATAGCTAGCTATAAAGATAATTAGTGTGTAATCATGGTGTGATATCCCATATACGAATTGTGTGAAAGGCTTAAGTGATTTGATTGTTACTATCCATATCAACAAGATGCACCTTCTTTTCGGACACACATCCTGAAAGAACTTCAAGGTTAAACGCGTTTGGCCAAGGGTAGGATCAGGATGGGTGACCTCTTGAGAAGTTTCCCAGGGTACTTGCGAGTAAGGACAAAGCACATTGAAAAGACTCGTGTTGGTACAGTGGAACCATTCGGTTAAATCACAGGGTGCTACATTTGGTATCAGAGCGATCTCAGTTTGTACAATGTGATTCGGGGATCGGATGCACCTACAAGCGAGGGATTCTGGGATTGTGTGTATCTGACGCAACGAGGACGTCGCATATTTAAGGATGGATGAATGTGATACCCCATATACGAATTGTGTGAAATGCTTAAGTGATTTGATTGTTACTATCCATATCAACAAGGTGCACCTTCTTTTCGGACACACATCCTAAAAGAACTTCAAGGTTAAACGCGTTTGGCCGAGGGTAGGATCAGGATGGGTGACCTCCAGGGAAGTTTCCCAGGGTACGTGCGAGTGAGGACAAAGCACGTTGAAAAGACTCGTGTTGGTATAGTGGAGCCAGTCGGTCAAATCACAGGGCGTTACACATGGTTTTAAAAATGCGATCCGACCATGGTCCGACTGGACCAGGCAGTTCATCCGGAAAATCCAGTCGGACTAGGATAATTCGCCCGGAAAATATTTAATAATTTATAGTTTTATCAACGATTCGATACTATCCGTTTGTATGAATATTTTATTTGGTATATTTTATAAAAATTGGCATGTTTATATGTTATTAATTTACAATATTGTCTTGTTATTAGTTTATTGCATAAATTATTTACCTAAATACCTATATATTTCAAAAAATTACAAAAAGAATCTGGTCCGACCAACATTTGGGTCAGCCAGACTAATTAACATTTAGGTCAGACCAAATTTTGAATCAACTTTCAGGTCGTTTCTGAGAACCCTGAGTGAATTTCGATAATTCGAGGACCTTTTGTTTGGATTCTTTGTGTGAAAGTACTGTTTGGACATGTTTCTACTAAATTAGACCCACGATAGTAGTAGACTAGTAGGCTCATTCTCCAAAACAAAAAAGGTGATAGTACGCTCAGTAAACAAACCCGAAATCCAATTCGAATTGAAACCCAACTCGGCCCAGGTGATAAATAGATTTCTAATGAGGTCAATGAAACTCGAGTACATGTACGTGAAAAATTAACGGCCGAGATTTTTACTGTAAATATCAAATAGATAATTGCATAATAAGCATGCCAAATAAAATTCAAAATAACCACAGCTTTTATAATGTCGTACTCGCATGTATAATGATTATAATTTGAAACTTCTTGATTAAGCAATAAAAATGCTCTTGTTAACTAATCTACATATTTTCCAGTAACATTATTTGCTATTGACAAAATTAGTGAGTATTCCAGACTATAGGCAGTTAACAATAATTTACCACGCACAATCGCCAATATTACAAATTCAATCCGACTCCGGCACTGAATCACCGGCGATCTCCGCCTCTCTCACTCCCAATTCCTCTCTCCACCATAGCCCAAAAAAAAAATACCGAAATCCCCAAATTACCCTTCCCCGGAAGTCCAAATTACACACCTTGCCCTTGGGCCCATGACGAAGCTCCCCCCGCCGCGAAGCCTCTCCCCCTCGGTCGTCTCCTTCCTCGACGATCGGCTCCGGACACGCGACGACCTCGCCTCGGCCGCCCCGGCCCTGGCGTCGGAGCTCCGGTCCGGATGCGCCGATCTGGACCGGGCCCTGGCGGGACTCGGCTCCCGGCTCGAGTCCTCACTCCTGTCGTACTCTTCCGCCTCCGATCGGGTCAACGCGATCGTCGCCGATGCCGGATCCTCGTTGACCAGGCTCGCCTCGTCTACCTCTCCCTCTTCACCCCTAGGTGTCCCTCGAATTTTACCGTTTTTCCCTTACTCTGGATTCTCGCTTGTTTAATTAACCGCTGTTGTAAAAAAGGGAATTTTGCATGTATAGGTGGCGGCGCCGGACGGCGGGCGGCGTTAGGGGAAGAGCTTCCGGAGCTAGCTCGGGAGGTCGCTAGAGTCGAGACAGTTCGAGCCTACGCCGGCGAGCTCTCTCTCCCTCTCTCTCTCTCTCTCTCTGTAGTTATTTTGCTTCGTACAGTTTAGGTGCTTATTTGATTTGAGTGTTTGGTTGTTTAGTATTGTATGCTCTATTCACAAGATTCGAGTTTAAAACCTCTTGAGGAAATCTGAGTCTCCTAAGATTTGATTTAATTGTGTCTTCTGTTTTATGATTTCGTGGAGTGATTCTTACTCTTGAGTAGAAAGTATTAGGGAAGGCCTGATTAGACTGTGTTTTTTCGGGGTTTAACGAGCGCTTCTCTTAAAACTGGATCGGGATTTGTTTGATGATGCGATTGCATCTTCATGTGCTCCTTCTGTGTTCCATTCTCGAACTCATGTCTTGATGCTTCAATCTGTTATACTTTTCCGAGATGGGTTTGAGGAAGATAAGGAGCAGGTTGTTGTACTTAAAGAATGACTACAACTTGGTTTGTGGCAGCAAGTAGGTTGAAGAATTATTTATCTTAGGTTTCTTGGGCCAGTCATGTGTACCTTTCAAGCTAAATTAACATCGAATTAGTGCCATAGGATACTGGTATTTCCCCACATGTTTATCTTGTGGTTTTATTCAGAATAAGTGAAAATATTTTTTCCTCTATATTGGCTGGTTTCAATAGTGTTTTTCTGACCTCATGCAAGAGCTGCAACCTCTGGAGTCTTACTTTGATTTCTCTGAGACTTCTCGTTTTTGAACCTGGGAGTGCATTGCTTAAAATATGATTAATTAGTTAGTGAAAGATATTAATGTTAGTCGAGTAATGTTTTATATCTCTGGTATTTCTTTTTTTTTTCCTTTCCGGCCAGTGACAGTTTTTTTGCTTGTGCATTTTGCAGAAACGGCATTAAAGCTGGACACTTTAGTTGGAGACATTGAAGACGCGGTTTCTTCTGCCATGGGCAAGAACCTGAAGAAGGTTTCCTCAATGCAGAGTTCAGAAGTGGGTACAATCTATCTATTCATTGTAAAGCCGAACATTGCACTTACTTTCAAAAGTTGATTTTGTATAGCATGTGTACAGGAAACGAGAGAACATGCTATCAAGGCCCTTGGACATGTGGAAGATGCATTGACATCAATATCCAAGACAAGACCACAGTGGAAACGTCTTGTTCTGGCAGTAGATCATAGGATTGATCGAGCTCTTGCCATATTAAGACCTCAGGCAATTGCAGAACATAGGAACCTTCTTGCTTCTATGGGATGGCCACCGCCTCTGTCGAGCCTAGATTCAGGAAAGTCTGGTGGAGTACCAAATCCCCTTTTCACCATGCAAGGGGATCTCAAAGGCCGATATCATGAAAGTTTCCTTGCCTTGTGCCGGCTGCAGGGTCTGCAAGGACGAAGAAAATCCCGCCAGCTGGAGGGCCATTACAGAGAAGTTGCTCTCTTTCAGCCGCTCTGGGCAATAGAAGAACTTGTGAATCCCCTATCCATAGCTTGTCAACAAAAGTTCTCAAAGTGGATTGATAAGCCAGAATTCATCTTTGCCCTTGTTTTTAAGGTAACTAGAGATTATGCTGATACAATGGATGAATTGTTGCAACCTCTGGTTGATGAGGCAAGGTTGTTAGGTTACAGCTGCAGAGAAGAATGGGTTTCAGCAATGATCACCTCTTTATCAACATACTTGGCAAAGGAGGTTTTCCCTCATTATATTGGTGAACTTGATGAAAAGAATGACATGAGCTTCCGGATGCAGATGAATGCATCATTTCTGAATCTTATTGACTTAATGATTGGTTTTGATAAGCAAATTCAGTCTCTGGTAGCCCAATCTGGAATCGGGATTTCCCTTCAAGAAGACGGGAACATGCAGAAGGTTTCATCTTTAGCAATCTTCTGTGATCGACCAGACTGGATTGACTTGTGGGCAGAAATAGAACTTACTGAGACACTTGAAAAGCTAAAACATGACATTGCTGATGGAAGAAAGTGGGCAATGAAAACCAAGGGGGAAGCACCTTTATCTGATGACGTACTGTTTAAATCCCCAGCAGTTTCCGGTGCCTGCCTTCAGTACCTGTCTTTGGTGGTTGACCGATGCCAATTCCTGCCGACAACTTCTTTGAGGTCAAGGTTTCTTAGACTGGTTGGTGTACCTATCATCCGCACCTTTTTGGATTGTGCTCTTCACAGGTGCCAAGAAGCTGAAGGGATGACTGCATTAACAGATGATGATGCTTTAATCAAAGTTGCACTTTCGATTAATGCAGCCCACTGCTTTGAGTCTGTGTTGAAGAAAAGATGCGAAGATGTCTTTTTCCTTGAGTTGGGGATTGATTACCTTGATGAACCCTCAGCACCAGCCAATGAGAGTGGTGACAGTTTGGGGGCAATTAATGAAAATTCTGGAGGCATTTTTGCTACAGAGATAAGAAGGTTCGAAAATTTCAGGGAAGAGTGGGTTGAGAAGATATCAGTTGTTATCTTGAGGGGATTCGATGCCAGGTCTAGAGAATACACGAAAAACAGGAAGCAGTGGCAGGAAAAGGCTGAAGGCGATTGGACCGTGTCTACAGGTTTAATTGAAGCTCTGGATTATTTGCAAGGCAAAATGGCAGTCATCCAAGAACATTTGAATGGGATGGATTTTGTTGTTGTTTGGAGAAGTTTAGCAGCTGGAATTGACCGATTGCTTTTCAATGGTATTGTTATGAACAGTGTCAAGTTTTACGATGGTGGTGTCAAACGGTTCAGTGGCGACATGATGGCTCTGTTTGGCGTTTTCGGAGCCTGGTGCTTGAGACCCGAAAGCTTCTTCCCTAAATTAAGTGACAGCTTGAAGCTGTTGAAGATGGATCAGAAAGAGATGCAAGATAGCTTCGCAGCAGTCGGAAAATGGATAAAGGAGAATGGAATAAGACATCTGAATGCTACTGAGGTAGAAAAGATACTGAACTGTAGAGAATTCATAAGTTGATTCGTTCTTCCTGATTAGAGGAGCATTTTACATTCTTGTTGTACATTATCAAAGCTCATACACTGACACATTCATCTTGGACAAAATACAAGAGTTCGTAATAGAACTGTTAGGTTACCGAGGAACTTCATGTTGCTTTTACTGGATGTGAATTGGTATCATTTTAGTGAGCTGACCATACGAGAAGGTGAGTCCCTCTTTTATCAGCATTTGCGTGGTCACTGCAGTGGCCGTAGATCTGCAGGTCTTTAGCTTGCTGCGATACGAGCCATCGTGTGATGATGGTACGGCCGGCGTCGAGCGCGGCCGTCAGGCGCTACAGATGACAATGCCAAAGATGTAATTGGCCGGAGAGGAATACACTTGACCATCGTTAACCGTAGTCTCTCTTTGCTTGTGCTTTGAAACTACATGTTCATGGATACATTAAATTCATCCTAGTTATTGAAATTCTGAATCGAATATTGACGAGATCTTGTGGCATATATAATTATAATTTGAAATTCATGCCACGCTCTGCAAATTGTACAAGAGGATTTTTCCACATCCCAGCGAATTTTGCCCATCAAAACTCTTTTCCTTTCAGAAGTTGCTGAAATGCTCCACAAATAGCCACAAAATTTGCGGTGCATGACAACGAGGCTCTGCTTTCATTTTTCAATTTCCACTGACTAGCCAATAAATAATAAAGAATTTCTACATCAAATTTATATCGAGATTGTAATCAGACTTTTCGTAAAATTTATACCCAAAGGGTAAACAGGGAAAGGAAAAGAAATCCCCACGTATCCGGAAGTTGCACCTGAATTAGCTAGTGATGAATTATTTTAATTTTATTTGAATTTCAAATTTAAGCTACAAAATTGTATTTATGTAAAAATTGATAAAAAAAAAATTCATTTTATGTAATCCTACCAAGTTCGGATCAAATATTATTTTTGTTTATATCATATGTTGTATGAATCTATAAAATTGACTAATCAAAATTTGTGATAAGTAATACATTTTAAATGTGACAAAAAATTTTAACTAGTATTTAATGTTGCTATATTTTCAATGATTTAAACTTAAATTTAGTTAAATTAGAATAATGTTCTTATCAATTGATCTTAATACTTTTTGATTTAGAGTAAAATATTTTTGCTCACTAGATATTTGAAATTTGGATTAAAAAAAATCTATTTTGTTGGATGAATAATCTTGTATATGTATCTTTTACGCTGACTAATTTAAATTCTAATTATGCAAAAATTCTTTGAACAAAATTTTTTTTGAGTTCTTATTCTAGTTCCTATACTAATACCTATTCTATTACAACGTCAACGCCAGGAATCGAACCTTAGACTTCCCAAACCTCTTCCCACCATTATACCGCTGGACAAAATTTTCAGTACAATACTAGTTAAACTAAAATACTACTGATCTTACTAATTGATCTATTGGCAATTAGGAACTAAAACTATTTGCCAGCTGGCCTGCGAGCTCCGCGTCATTGAATCGGAACCAAAACGGTCGGCAGCCGGAAATTGGGGAGCCAAATTGATAGGTGGGTGAATAGAGCCAAATGTCCTTTCCAACTTTATAATATCAAATATATAAAAATAAAGCCCAGATGCCCTTTCAGAAATAAGAACAAACATGTAAACAGATAACCAAATGGTAAAATTTGCTTTGTCTTAATTTAATCAAAACATCTAAAATTTTAAGTTTTCTTATGATACATAATTGTTAAATATTTCTTCAAAAAATATTGTTAGTTATAATTTGAATTATTTTGTGCATTAGTGTCCAAATATCACATATTATAAAAAAATAATTTATGAAACTTTTTGATTGGGGCTAGTCAATTCATCTTTTCACGTGTATATTGTCACGTCAAGACTTTGAGCTAATTAGCATCTTAATCCTGTTTTGCGATAGAAAATAAAGATAACGCCACTTGCACGAGACATCCAGAGAGTTGGACTTTGATGAGATTAGAGCAAGTAATGAGATTTTATATACCAATACATGTTCATTTTATATAACCGAAAGTTTTCACCCTTGTGTTTTGATTGTTTGGTCGAAAATAAGGACAAATGGGCTCCTCCTGAACCTTCGTTTTTAATCTCGAAATACGAGGTTACTTACACAGTTACCTTCCCTGGGTTCTCCTGAACTACTCGATATGAAAGTTACTTGTTATTATTTCCACCAAAAAAAAAAGTTACTTGTTATTAGAATTTATGTATCCATAGAAATACTTAAAACAACTAAGTCAGGTATAATTTTAAATTAATTTTTAACACGTAAAATGTTATTATTCATAAAAAATGTCAAAATATTTGCGTAAATGTATTGTAACAATGATCTCTGTAAATACATAACTAAAGCATTAAGTTTGCGGAACATAGGTCATTGACTCTCAAATATTCTTCTGATTACCTCTTAAAAAAAGAGTATTCTTCTAATTGCACCAATCGCAGACTCTAAATCATACATTTTTCTTGCACCATTTGTTGTGGTTTTATCAACACATCTTCTTAATAAAGTGTATCATTTTAAAATCTATACGGATCGACTTGAATTTTATTAACATGTGTTTCACAAACATTATACAATAAATAAAAAAAATTATTTTTAGTAGGGACCATGTAACAGTTGATTGACTGGTTTAGCGTCATATTAATCGTTCTATTAGTGAGTAATCAATCAAAGCACACAGTAGTTGTACCCACAAAATATAAAATCGACTGAAAGAGTTGGTACTCATGGCTAAACAAGACAGCAACTGCATGGTAATATGATGGATATTCCTACGTCAGAATAAAATCCTGGATTGAGATGCATTTATATTCCATAAATATATACATCCAGTTATGCGCACATTGAGTCTAGCCTAATTTCACATCGGGTTCAATACGTTTCGTGATTCTATTATCGAACACCATTTATATTTATATATATATATATATAGGATTTAAAAATAAGAAAATCTATATCCTTGGAATCTATCATGAATTTAGAAAGTTTGATTCAAAACTAATAGAAATAAATTCACTTTTTTAGTATTTACTATGAATTTAGAAAGTTACAAAATTTAATGATTGAATTCTACCAAGTCATATTAAAATTGTTAAAATTTACCTAGTCGGTAGCTTATGATATTTGGTTCGATAGGTTTTGGAAGTGATAAATCTAACACCGGAATAAGATTAATCTTCACAAACCAAAGATATCAAACAGTTTTCCGCAAAAAAAAAAAAGATATCAAACAGTTGGAACTGAAGTATTGAATGCACTATTCAGTTCAAAGAGTTTTCCCCATTTATTTTACTCTAATTAAACCTTGAATTAATTGATATATCTTTTTGAATTAGTTGATATTTGTTAACATCGGAAATATTAAACGTCGGGCCCTTAAAAATTACATACATATATCTTTTTGCTATCCCTCTCATATGATTTTTGAGAACCAAGTTGTGCCACTTTATGATTGCCTTTCAACCTCAAAGAAACCTCAATCAATCGTCATTAAGCTAAATCAGAAAGGGAAGTGCAAGTAAATCTTTGTTTGAAACTAATTCTTTTCAAATGATCTTAGGAGCTCTTGACCTTTGTAGTCACCTCGGCATAATCAACTGATGTGTTTTCTTATATATTATCTCGATAATATTAGATTTATTAATTCAAATTTAAATTGAGTATGATTTTTAATAGTTAAAATATTTTTTCAATAAAATATTTAATATTTCTATGTTTCCAATGAATTGAACTCCACATCTTTTGATTAAACTAAAGTAATTTTGTTAAAAATTAATATAAATATCTGTAGGTATAATCAATTTTACCCCTCAAAAAAACTTTCAATCACCATAATTAATCAGGACTTTTTTAAACTAAGTAGATTACGATGTCCTAACCATAAATAGTCTAAACTTTAAAAGCTAGCTGGTAAGGGTGTGAACCTGAAACATTATTTTAATCTGATATTCCGACTTCATAGTTACCACTCCTAATAATAAATCTTCCAAGGATATATTTTCCATTGGCAAGGTTAAAATTCAAGATATTTTTGATAAAATCTAAATTCAATTTCACTATGACCAATTTGAGATTTTTTTTTAAAAAGAATCCAAATTCATTTTCGCAGTGACCAAGTTGTCATTGCTATTGCGACATCATTTTAGGCGAAATTAATTTATATGGATAAATTACTCTCATGTCTTTGTCTTATTGTTGATTTTGTAATAGGGTCCCTAAGTTATTTGAATAAGATTTAAGATCTCTGTTATATAACAAAATATTGATATAAGGTCTCTGGCTGACATCATCAATTTTTTTTTTATCATAGAATTGACCAAAATACCCTTATGCAAAAAAAAAAATCTTCTTCAACCTCAAGCCAAACAAAAAAATTTTCTTTTTCAACATCTACGCGATCGAAAGAGATCAAACACATCCAAATCCTCTTCTGCTTCCATCACGACGAAGAGGAGGAGCACCAAATCGAAATTGAAAGCAACAACATTCAAATCGAACTCGAAATCAAAGAACTTAGAATCTACGCAATCGGGGCTTGGTCCTGAGCCATAAGGTCTACGATAAGACCCTTCTGACCCCACCTTCACCGCCCCCCCTTCTTACTTCACCAAACCACTTTACCCCTCATCCCATATACCTCCTCCCCGCGCGCGCTCTCCCTCTAAAGCCCTTTCTCCTCCTGGTGGACCGACCAACTAAAATTTGGGTGGGAGGTAGTAGGGGAAAAGGCCAAGGAAGTGGCGGAGGTGGTCTCCCCATTCTACACCTAGGTGGTTGACTCCCACCCATTCGTCAAGGACTCGATGGCAAGGGTTGTGGCATGGTTTGTGATGCCCAATATTTTTAAAAGGATCCATAGGTATGTCATGCAGAACCACCTCGGGATACTCTCCTCTGACGGAGTGGATATCCCTTACGATTAGAGCTTCTAGGGCGCACTCGAAGACCCTGTTTGTGTTTGGTTATTTGGGTGGTGAAATCATCTTCTTCAACCTCAAACCAAATATACTGTAATTTTGCTCCATTTTCTTAGGGCCTCGAGAACCTTCTAACCTATAGAAGATGATTTTTTAGTTTTTTTATTAAAGGATATTTTAGTCATTTTAGTGATAAAAAAAATTGCTAACATCATTCTCAATCATATTAGAGACCCGAGATCAATATTAATTCAAAAAGTAAGGACCTTGCATCTAATTCAAATTATCCACGGACCCTATTACAAAAACGGCCATAAGTCAGGGACCTAAGGGTAATTTACCCAATTTATATTGAATAGATAAGTTTGAAAACAATAGAGCCTCGAGGTCCAAGGAATGGAAGGGGTTCGAGTTTGGGGATGGACTTGGCACGGTTGATTCCCCAGCAAGTTAAAGGATACATTGTATTTTTTTAGGAATAAGGTGGCGCGTAGCTTATATAGATAAAAAGATTATAGCAAACATAATTAAAGCATAAACATACCAAACAGAAACTGAAACTAGTCCTACGAGTGCAAGGTGGTACAAGAAGGGAATGAAGGGCGATCAAATAGACACAAAGGTCATCGATTGAGATGGGGTTTTACCGAAACAAAATTTGGCAAATAAACTCAAGACATAAAGGTCGAGAGAACAATTGAGCGTAAACTCAACAGATTGTCAAGGCTAACTAAAATCAGCCGAAGCAAGATATCCCATCTACACACAGTGGACAAGCAACAAGATCCGAATGAAAATCAGATCTGAACAATATAGATCCATGCAAAAACAAACTAACCAAGGCCAATACACAACAAGACCACCAGACCAAATGGTTTCGAAAATGCAGCCAACACAAAAATAAAAATTACAGCTATCAATAGACAACAGAAATAAAAAGCAACAAACAACAAACAACAAACAAAAGCAACTAACCACAATCAACACCAATAGCTTGAAGTGCGACCATCCTCTTTGAGGTTATAACCAAAGAAGGAAAAGGATCAATATCCCTGTTTTGCCCATCCTTCTCCATAACCGGCCTCTTGGTCCTCTTGCGCATCAACACGAGGACGTTGTGTCATATGTTGACTCTCGACTGCTCGCCAAGAAGCCTGGCGCTAACCTTTATAAGGTCATCGGTCGTGATCTTCAATACATCCTCAGGGACAGCCCTGTCGAGGGCCCAATCAAGGCAGGCACAGAGGTCATGCGTGATATCTAAGTCAAACTAAACCCACTCTCGATCATCGAGAAGAGCGCTGAGCCAGACTTGGGCAGTGCAGAGGAAGGAGAGGTTCTTTAGGGGCTTGAACCTTGGGAAAGTGAGGTTGTGGGGCTTAGAGAAGGGGAATGAGGGATATGGACACGTGGACGAAGAGGGTCTCATAGAGATGGTGAACAAAGATGGAAAAGAAGGAGAAGGAAGCCGGATGTAGCCGAAGATAAAAAAAAATAAGTGATAACTATCATAAGAGGTAACAGGTGAGGTCCAAACATCAAAATGAATTAATTTAAAGAAGAAATTATACGCAGAAGCAGAATTCTTGAATAGAAACCTATATTGTTTAGCCAAAACACAACTTTTATAGTAAGTCATATTTCAAACTCTAGAAATAAATTAAGAAGCATAAAATTGCTAGGATGTCCTAATCTGTTGTACCATAATTGAGAAATCATAGGATTACGAGCAAAAAGAGCACTAGATTTGAGTTTCAAGATGTAAAGTTCATTATTCAAGGTCCTTTTACCAATTTTTCTCAGAATTTTGCAATCCTTAAAGTATAATGAATCAATAGTGAAAATGGCTCTATAATCTAATTCTTGTATAATCTTGCTTATAAATAAGATATTACTAGATAAATTAGGGACATAAACCACATTTAAGTTTCTTTCATAGCCTAAAACATTGGTACTACCACTTTCATTAATTGGAATTGCAAATTATTGGCAACCAGAATTGATTGATTAGTATTTTGATAGAATTTAAGGCAAATTACCCCATAGTCCTTGATCTTAATTGAATTCTCCTATCGGATCCATCCTTTCTCATAAATGATTTAGCCGTCCTTGTATTTTAAAAAAATATTTATCTCAGATCCTTAGTTGACTTCAGCACCTCTTTTTTTTGTCATGTGAAATGACTATTTTATCCTTCACAAAAAGACAAAAATAAGATAAAGTAGTCATTTCACATGACAAAAAAATGAAAAAAATATGGGTGCTGAAATCAACCAAGGACTCAAAACTAATATTTTTTAAAAATACAGGGACGGCTAAATAATTTTTCAAAAAAAGGGACTCCATAAGAGATTGTAATTAAGACTAGGGAATATGAGGTAATTTACCCTAGAATTTATTGAGAGAATTCTTATCATTAGTCATATGCTCATTTGTCCTTGAATCAATAATCTAAATTTTTTCATGATTGTTCAAATGTATGGAGGAACAACATATAGTAGCATGACATTAGAGTGCCTTACCCTTTTTACCTTATCTCTATTATGGACTGTGGTAAATTTGGCTTAATGTTGTCCTTCATGTGAAGAAAGACTTATTAGGTTATATGTTCAATGTTTATAAGGGGCTAAAATCTGAATGGGCAAAAATATGGTAAGCATTGGCTTTGTGAGTTGACTATCTCTCTTGAATTTTTGATAAAGATGTAGAATCTAGCATTTGTTCTTGGTGTGAAAATTTTTACCATAATGAACACACAAGTAATTAGGCTTAAGAACCTTACTACCTTTCTCTTGATGGAATGAACTTCAATGTTTGGAATTCATGAATTTTATAATAGCAAGGATCGAACTTTCTTGTATTTATTTTAATTAAGTCTCTAGGTTGTTGGTAGGAAGTGACAACCTTCTTCTCACTCTCTTTCTTCTAAATTCTTGCACAAATGGTATTGAAGAAGGAAAGTTCATCAAAGGTTAGAATTTGTTCTCGAAAGACTTTGAAATTAGATCCTAATTGTATGAGTACATTGAAGATCTTATCCTCTTCTTTTGTTTTTACTGGTCACCACAAGGTCAAAATTTGCAAGTCTCATAGTGGCCAATTTCCCCAACATGGACTTTAATCTACTAAAGTACTAAAAAAAGATCTTTGTCCTTTCTCCGAATCAGCAATACCTTTCTTCAATTCAAAATTTTGATAGATATTCTCTTATTAGAGTAAAGATTCTTGACTAAAACCTAAAGATCTGTAGAACCAACATCATAATTAACATATTGTGACGTACATGATCAATACAGTCAAGATATTACCTGGTGATCATACATTTGCCACTCATAGTAATGAGTTTTAGTGGCAGCTGGAGTTGGTAAGTCTTTATTAACGAAGCCAATGTGATCTCATCCATAAAGTACAATGAACACAACTTTAAACCAAGGCATATAATTTTTTATATTGAAGGAAACAATAATAATTTTAAGATTTTTGTTTTCATCAATCTCAGAGATTCTTTTCAGATGTTCGAGGTTTTTGTTGGGTGGTACAACCTCATCAATTTCCTAAATGGAAGTTTCGTGAGCCATGAAGATTGAGACAAAGATTAAGAATGGTTGTAGGTGATTGGAAAGTTGATTTCAAAATTATAGTTTTGATACCATGTTATGAAAAAGATATTCAATTTTATTGATAATTAAGTAGTTATAGGAATTAATTGAGTAATTATAAGAACAATTATAATCTACAATAAAAAGAAAGAATGTAATTAGAATTGGTAGTTAGCGGGACAAATACACAATTAAATTAGATTGAGGCAAGTGATCGACGCAATTGGAGTTGTAATCGAGTTAGAATCTTCAATTGGATATGGTAAGTGTTTTGGTTAAGAATCTCCGTAATTGATTTTCCTAATTACAGCCAATGTAAATCTACAATTTTTTACTTCTAGGCTGCGATTGAACTTGAATTGGATGTAATTGTGTTTTGATCTTCAACAATATGTTATCAATGGTACCGTAATAGCTCTATGTTAGTAGCAGTCAATCCGTTTTTCCCAGTCTCTATTGTTACTGAAATATTTCTGTTAAAAAGACTTACAATATGGACAAATTTTCAAATATTTTTTAAGAGATTGTTTTATTTTTCTCTATAATAATAAGACTGTTCCCTTGTATTCCCCTACTCACCAAACAAGAAGATAAAAACTATCAATTGTTCGCAACATCTGGTTAGAAATCCTAATTTGCATTCCAAAAAGGGCCACGTGTTCGATTAGGGGCGGATGTAAGATTACTAATTAGAGCTTAACTGTTTTTTTTTTAAATTGTTGATTTCCGCTAAATTTGATAGGGCCTACCTGATTGTGGACCCAAGAAGTTTATAGAATGTGGGACAGAAAGGATCTAGTTGAGCTTATTTTATCACTGTTAATGTCTTTCTCCAACTAAAATGAGCAAAAATCAACGAGCACCCGAGAATTGTTTTATCTCTCGAAATTTTCAGAATGTGTTAATAATAAATATTTTTTTAGAGTATTTGATCACTGTTAATAAATTATACTCGATTCAAATTTATATTAGTTAATTTAGTAGATTTTTTTAGTACCCGGCTTACTTTCAACAGGAACTACTAACCTCTTGTAGAATCTATTTAAAGAGAGCTTGCTTGTTGCCTCCCACACTCTCTTGATAATTGGTAAGGAGTCAAACAAGACAGAGCACACTACGAGAAGCTTCAGCCTTGAGTTTTAATTTCTAGTTATGTCTAGGCAAAGATCATCAAGAGCTCCATTGATCACTGATGATGAGATCAATGATCTCATTCTCAGACTCCAAGTGCTATTGCCCCAGCTTAATCAAGGACAGAACACAAGGGTATGGGCCATTTACTTTCTTATTAGAGTTTATTACAAGTTGAGTTTAGCATCTGACTCTTCCCACTGGATTTTACCTTGATGAGATATTAACGAGGCCCGTGGCTGTAACCGCGTACTTTGTACATAGGAATTCCACCCTTGTTATTTGCTTACATAACATAAACAATAATAAAATTCACATTTATCGTTTGTATCAACTAGTAATGACTAATTTTGATTTAAGTTTTATGGAACTTTAAAGGGAACGACTCTCACAACCCTGTTTTTCTTTCATTTGTAATTTTCGAATCAATTACCTATTTGACGTAGTAATCAGAGTATGTTACCACTAGGGGAGCAGAATCATTAACAATTGACACAAACAACAAAATGAGGGTTTTAAAATGGATTTTTATGCTTTGTGGTTTCAGGAACAAGTAACAAGAGTTCTGAGAGAAGCATGCAGACATATCAAGAAGCTACACAGAGAAGTGGACAACTTGAGTGAGAGATTGTGTCAACTTCTGGATTCTATGGATACCAATATCACTGCTAATGATGCAGAGCTAATCAGAAGCTTTCTGCAGCAATAAGAACTTCAATTCATTTAAATCCGTGACCCATTGTCGTTTGTCAGTGCATTATCTATCTGATCAACAATGATTTATATCAGCTTGCAATTTTCTGTCGTTTTTGTTTCACTGTATGGTTTCTGCAGTTAGCATTTTGCAGTATATCTGTCTTATTCCTCAGTTACGTACCACAATCATTCTGCATTATGTCATTTAAGACGTTTAGTGGAATAATAATGAGAGTTGGTTCAAGTGACAACATAGGAATCCGACAGTACAATGACGTTGACTTTCTTAAGGAAGACTTTTCAAGGGATCTATTTCTAGAGATTTCACACTTGCACCAATTCCAACTTTGAATAAGATCATCATTAGAAAATGGTCGTTGACTATTTAGACAGTTACACAGCACTATAAATTTGTCACATAAAATTAAGTGAATGAACTCCACCAGCTCGGTGCATTTGGACTTTTATGTTTGTTTGAAAGAATGGGAGTTCTTGTATTGAATGGTTTAACATTGTATCAAAGCTGATTAATCTTGCGACTCGTGTGATAAAAACGACCCCGTTTCATAGCACGGCAAGTGTAGCTCCCATGCACACCCCACCCACATAGCATTGTGCCGACTTATTGTTCTAGCTTTAACATTATTTGTTCTCGAACAGTAAACAAACCTTTATCGACTCATATGGATAGACTTTCAGAGATGAATTAAATAAGAAAAATATAGTGCCACAGGAAAACTTTGTTGACTATCACCAAGAATTCAAAACATCATAGACGGCCAATCATTTTGGACCTCTATAAGGGTCCTAGTAGAACCTACTATGGGATGTTCCTGATTTGTCAATGAAAGAACTAAGTATCACCATCAGGTTTTCCCCAACCAATCCAATTAGTTGCAGTTCCTGGCTTGATTTACGGCATTCCGTCGCCCGTCTTGCCATGTCGCATGCCTGTGTCGCGCGCCCGGCACTCAGTCGCCCGACTTGGATGACTTGCTTCAGTAGATAACTATGATTAGTGGTGTCAAAATGAGTAATCCGAAGATGAAAGTAGGAGAAACATAAGTCAACAGCTTGTCTCATCAGTTGTTGGCTGGGACATAAAGGGGATAGTCTCAAACAGGATACTTTTGTCTCAAATCTATCTAGGGATTGAACATCGTCTTGCAATACAATTTCAAATCTCTATCTCACTTTTTATCACTCGAGTCAACATTAAACAAAGTATTTGGACTTGCATCAACCACAGTGGCTCCATTTGGACTATTTTGTAAACGTTGCTAAAAGCAAAATAGTTGTTCAACCACTTCAGTTACACCAAATTGTATGTATTTGAATTTTTCTATTTTTTGATATTCCGGACCTACAAAATACAACATGGTCTCCGCATTCCAGACCTCTAAACCCAGCCTCAGGAAGCAGACGGGATAAAAATAACCTAAAAATCCTTGTAAGTGTCCAAGAAGATGAGCATATGTTGATTATGAATGATCGAAGCATCCGTCCAAAGTATCCACTCTTGAGCATGAAAGAACACAGAAAGGAGTTCAGTATCAAACCTCGCCTCATTGAAGATGATTCCATTACATAGCAACCACAATCCCCAAGTTATGGAAGCGAAAATCACGAACCAAACATTCTCTTGCCTTATGTCCCAAAGCATATAGATCCATTGTTCCAAGGCACCCAAAATCGACGGAACTAAGCACCAAGAGAATCCCATCTTTTTAAAGAAGAAGTTTCAAAGCCGCCCACAACCAACCTTACAGGTGAGTAGCAGATTCATCTTCATCAGCACAAAGATGAGAATTAATGACATATGCTTCGTAGAGAAAGCCAACTCCCCACCACAATTCCAAGAAACTTGAGGAAGCAACCACTTCCAAGTGCCCAACTCTCAAGACTCGGAATCTCTAACCATGGCCAGCTTGTTCACCGATGGATGATGCAGATGAGTGAACACAGAAGCAAGTGTTCCAGAGCCCATCCAGTCGTCCGTCCAAGAGAATAATTTATCCTCAGTTCCTAATTTTAGCTTAGTTCGAAGAAGATCTGCAGCCCACTTGAGATATCTGAGATGGCCTGACTAATGCCACTTTAACAGTGCACGAAGGTTGAAGATTCGAGATGAGGTAGACACTAAATGGCCGGACAACAAAAGGGTGATAATGTGTGTCACTATAATAAAAAAAAATTCTAAGCTCAAATCAATGTGATGATCAGCCATGGCTTTTGATTTCGTTACTTACCAGTAAGATGATCCCAGTTCACATGTGTATGTCGGGTATGAATCTCAGGACATAGTTTTTGGGTCAGTCCTTGTACAAGTGGATGAAAAAAACATTACTAAGAAAATCGTCTCGTTTGACTCTGAAAGCTTCAAAAAACAATCGGCCTGATAAGTTTGATGGTGTTTTGACTTTTTTTTTTTCCCTTCCTTTTCATTGGCCATAATCAACTATTAAATGAGGCGATTTCACACACACACACACACAACACGTATATATGTATATGTACACACACATACATACACATATACATGACAACTTGTAGTTCAGATAGATAATAAAGGGAGCAACTAAACAAGCCCTGATACTTACAAGCTACAACAGTCATTGTCTTCTCCGAATTCCACTTACCGTGCAGTTAAAGCATCCCTCCTTCCAAAAGAAAAAAAAACTCCAAGCATCCGGGAGTTCCGGGACAATGGAGTCCATCACGATCTAGACGTGAACAAAAACGGTACCAGATACCCAGCCCATGATCAGTATCGGTCGTCTTCGTCAAAGATCGAATGACCAACTTGGCTCCTCCTAGATCTGTCAGCCTGCAGATGCAGAAAAGAGTTGTTCAACATTTCATCTTGAATCTACCGTAAAACCAGTTATTAAATACATGGAACAAGGAACAACCACTACAAATGGATGAGGGCTTACCCTGTGAATTAGCTTCTCAAAAGCATCGGTTCCATTCTCTTCGATGTACCTCTCCGCCGCAGTCAGAACATCATCTGGCTTGCTGAAAACATCCTTCTTCCTTGGGACATACCAGATGTTAATAGTTTGCTGTGGGTTGAGGAATAGAGGCCGCAGAACGTGTTCGTAGACATACGCAGCACCACTGAAGTACGGGATGACCAACCAGCAAGTCAACAGAAGCTTCGCGTATGACCAGATCGGAATCCTGCAACACCACGTTGAGAAACTTTCAGACATTTATTCTAGCACACCACTGTGCTCTATCCTAGGTAGCGACATGCAGTGAGCGAGTCTATAAGCCATGACCAAGAGCAAACATCCAAAAAGAAAATTCTTACAAAAGGGTAACAAATGTTTGTTTGCCGACAATTTGGAGGACGTCACCACTTCAACCTTGCAAATCAGCTCAGCCAAACAGAAGTATCAAACCAAAAAATATGCCTCAACAGTTCAGATTTAAGGAAAACTGAAATGCTGTGACTCTAGATTAATAGAGAAATTCAGCCAGGAAGTGGCACGTTTTACACAATCATATCTTCATAATAAGCAACCATGTGTGGAACATGAATGGAAGGAGCTGCACATGCAAGGAGGACAAGAAACATTACCATTCAATGAGTCTCGCGAAGGTGAGCTCAAAAAGTGTGATCATAGAGTAGAGGACCCAGTAAGTAAGCCACTGCCGGTCATCTGTGGGTGACTTGGTCTCAATTGCTCTAACTGAAGCATATCTGTAATTATAGTCCAAACACAACCCTTAGTCAGCATGGTGCAAACACATTTCTTCTGAATTACCAAACCAAGACTAGATTGATGAATCTCAACCCACATCTAACTACCAAAACCAACAAAAACGAAGAACCGCGACAATGAAAGGGGTTACAATAGACTTACAGCGGGTAGACAAGGCTAACCACAGGCCTGAAAAATATGAACAACTGAGAGTTAGCAAATAAAGCAGGAAAATTTCCCATCTTTTTAGACAAAAACACAACTTCTGAAGGGTTTTAGTAACTGGCAGAGTCCTAGCTAAAAATCAAATATTTCCTTAACTAGTCTTCATTATCCCTTACAGGCCTTCACCAATTCAACCAATTTAGCTGCTTTTTCCAAAACCACAAACTTCAATTTAGCTACTTCTTCCAAAACCAACAATTTAAAAAATATTTGAAGTTTTAGACTAAACACAACTTCTAAGGAGTTACTGGCATCATCCTAGCTAAAAATATAATCTTTCCTTAACTAATCTCCATTATCTCAACTGGGCCATCATCATCAATTCAACCAATTTAGCTGCTTTTTCCAAAATCACAACTTCAATACCCCCAAAAGATGAGTAATTTCCTAAAAAAAACTCTCAAAAAGACTCAACATTAATCTGAGAAAGAAAAGGAATGAAGGAGGGGAATTGAGGAGTTTTACCCAGCAAGAATGTCAAAGTTCTTGAGGACCACCTTCAGGAAGCTTCCAGCCCCAGAACCCATCTTTCTTCTTCTCTTCACCAATTCTGTCGCTCTCTCGCGCTTCCTCTCTCAAAACCCAATGTGTCGAGCTACTCGCTTTTGTCGTCTTCTTCTTCTTCTTCTACTGGGTTCTGATCTATGTGTAGATCACAGATAGAAAAGAGGGGGATTTCTATAGGGTTCTTTAATTGGGTTTTTTTTGTCTATATTCTTACCAGCTTGATGTCAGGTTCTGTTTTCTCGATGGCCGTATGTTTTGTCTGAGAGAAGACAGGTGGGTGAATTTTACGCGTCGTGACGAGGGGTGTTAGGACATCTCTTTTTCCAAAAAGTGACATGCACTCGTAGTTCTACCGACGTAGTGTTGTTGTTTTTATAGAATCAATTATTCGAGTTTATTTAGTTAATTAATTAAAATTCGATAAAAAAATAAAAGATATTTACAACTATTTAGCATTTTAATGGTCCATAATAACAGATAAAAAATAATTTGACATGATCAACAATTTAACCAATTTAACTTATCAGACCTAGAGTGAGAATTCTCGATGATGTCGAATTTTTTTTCAAAAAGATGATATTGTTCACATTAAATTATAAAATGTAAGTAAAAAATTTTAATTACCAAATTAGTGTTGAGTAGGACTCCAATATTTTTTTCGTGACTTATATGAAATCACGAAAAAAATTATCCGTAACTATCAAATTACAGAAAAAAATTCAGAATCAAATCACGAATTTTTTTCCGTGACTTATTTTATTTTATTCTTCTTCTTTCCTCCTCCTCATATCCTAAATAGGTGGTCCTGAATCACGAATTTTTTTCCGTGACTTATTTTATTTTATTCTTCTTCTTTCCTCCTCCTCATATCCTAAATAGGTGGTCCTCACCAAAGATTCTTTTAATTCCCTTGTAAAAATGTGTATATAGTCTGAGTAGGTCATTCGTAAAAGCTGCACAAAAAATACATAGGGGTATTTTTCTTAACACGGGTCGATTTGACCAAAAAAAAGTTTTCGGGAATTATTTTCCCTATATGATGTCGGATAGAAATCTCTTATTTTTTTGAGGTATTAAATTGCATAGAACAGCAAAAATTTCTAAGTTTTTGGACTAACACTGCAAGTTTTTCTACGGTTTCGGTTTGACCGAAACAGCTCAGGGGCTGACCACAAGCTTGGCTCGGTCCAAACACAGCTCGGTCCAAACCCTGCATACCCATTCCAAACCCAGATTGGATTAGGTGGGGAGGAAAAAAAAGTCTCCCTATATAAGGACTACGATTTGGGCCATTAGATCGAAATATATTCTTAAATATTCTGATGTAATGGCTATTAATTACCTAGGACATTTAAGACTTTTGCCCAAAACTAATAAATCCTAATAATTAATGTTTTCTACTTTTTAGGTAGTGGTTCCTACTTTTTAGATGAATATTAATTAAATCCCTTTTTTGAAAGACATTTTAAATTTTGAATTAACAAAAAAGGGATTAATAAAATGATTCTCAGTTATATCTTAGGTAGAAAGCAATATTCGATTTTGTTACCATTAAGATTAACCAGTGAAGAAATTATTCCAGTTTAGGTTCGATATTAGAAAAAAATAAGTATTTTTAATTTTTACATTTTCTAAGTTTTAAATTTTTATCGAACTTTAAAAATTAATCAATATGATGATTATATTTGTTTATGTTATCGGATTTCCATTGTCCGTTATTTTTTTATGTTATTGGTTTTCCATTGTCCGTTATTTGTTTATGTTATACCTTAGATTCATATGTTGTCTGAAAGAATATATTGTAACTAAAAAGGAAGAGATATGTTGCTATGTTACTGGTTTGTTTAGCTCTCTTATTGGTTCAGGAAGATGTATTACTGGTGTAGGAGGCTGTAGTACTGGTTTAAGATGGTGTATTACTGGTTTGTTTATATATCTTATTGGTTCAGGAAGCTAATGATCGATAGTCCTTGTTAGTATGATAAGTGATATCAAAGACGATGGCATCACCAAATAGTCGCTCTTAATACGAGACCCTTCTTTGTTGCAAAGAATTCTTATCCAGCACACTTTTGTATTGTCGGTTCCCTTTTTTTGTCTTTATTGCATAATCCTTACACATTGTAAACCTTTTCTAATTGAATACCTCTTGTAAAAGTCGTGAACTTCTTCTACGTTTCGAAATTTTAGATTAGACCAATTATCCTTCTTTTCCAATTCTTCAATTGTGCATCCTACACCAAAAATACAAACCAATTATACAACCAAACAAACCAGCAATATAACCAAACAAACCAGCAATACAACCAAAGAAACCAGTAATGCAACCAAAAAACCGGCAATGCAACCAACTGAACCATCAATGCAACCAAATAAATCACCAATACAACAAAGCAAACTAGCAATGCAACCAAATAAACCAGTAATACAACAAAAGAAACCAGCAATGCAACCAACTGAACCAGCAATGCAACCAACAAACTACTAATGCAACAAAGTAAACCAATAATACAACCAAACAAACCAGTAATGCAACCAAATAAACTAGCAATTTAACCAAACAAATCAGTAATGTAATAAAACAAACCAGCAATACAACCAAACTAATCAGCAATGCGACCAAAGAAATCAGCAATGCAACCAATTGAACCAGCAATGTAACAAAACAAACCACCAATGTGACAAAGTAAACCAGTAATACAACTGAACAAACCATTAATGCAACCAACTGAACTAGCAATGCAACCAAAGAAACCAGCAATGCAACTAACTGAACTAATAATGCAACAAAATAAACCACCAATGCGACAAAGTAACCAGTAATACAACTGAACAAACCATTAATGCAACCAACTGAACCAGTCATGCAACAAAGCAAACCGATAATGCAAATCAGCCAAACCAATAATGCAAATCAACCAAAACAGTAATGCAAATCAACCAAACTAGCAATTTCGAACCAAAAACATAAAGAACCGCAAACAAGCGTACCTTTGCGGTTTGTTCGTGGTTAGGTGAGATGCTATTGGCAATGAAGAAATCATTATCATCATTGAAAGGAACACTTGTTACAACCTCTAATTCATCATCCGAAGAAACACTTATTATAACCTCTAAAACATAAGCAACAAACCAGCAATATTAATGAACAAACCAGTAAGTCGAATCTGATTAACGAATCCAATTAAAGAATCCAGTAATTGTCAAAACAAATAACCGTGGTATAACGAATCCAATGAATCCAAATAACGCACCATCAGGATCTCTTGAATCGCTCATATCTTGAATCGTTAATCGTTAATTGAAAAGGTTGAAGATGTTGTTGGAAGATGAAACAACACAGAAGATGAAGAAACGCGGAAGGAGAAGATGAATGGTTCGTTTTAGAGAGAGATAATTATGGCAGAAAAGTAGGTGGTTACTTTTTTAAAAACCAAAATTAGTGGGTGGTTAGTAAAGGATAATTAATGGAGGGAGAAATATATATATTAAAGATTCCTACATTAGTAGTTGGGTGATAAAATAAATAATGGATAATTTTACACATTTAACCTCCTTCTTATAAGGAGGATGAGAATCGTTCCCAGGGTTCCTTAATCCTTCCAAACCCGAAAAAAAACAGCAAAAATTGTTGCGGTTTCTGGCAAAGCCAATTACCGACGGGAAGGCTTAATTAATTGTTTCGGGGGGATGCCGATAATATTTCCGGGGTGTGGAAATGTCGGTAATTATTTGGGAGGCTTTGGGACGGTCAAGATGTTGGTAACATCTCTGTTAACTAGATAAGAAATGCAAACATGACTCCACATGACTCCAAAGTTAAGAAGTAAACTTTCTTTCCTTCCAGTAAAAATTTCTTCAAAACCAAAATTTTGAAGTCCGGTGTTGATTTTTGCTTCACTTTTGTGGAATAAATCCTCCCCCAAAACAATTAATTAAGCCCCTTCGGTAATTGCTTGGTCGGCAAATGGTAAAAACTTGCCACCCAAACCAAATCGTAACAATTTTTGCGGATTTGGAAACAACCGCACCATATTTTGCGAGTTTGGAGCGGGTCGGAGAGTTTGGATCGTTTTGGTACAACCAAAATCGCAGAAATATTTGCGGGTTATGGTAGATCCAAAACTATAAAAATTCTTGCGATTTTGGGAAAAACGCAATATTTTTACTGTTTTGGTCAAAGACGCAATTGATACCGAATTGATACCGAAAAAAAATTGAGTGGCTTCTGGCCGACCCCAGGCATGAAAAACAATTCTCGAAAACCTCCTTTTTGTTAATTTTTTTTTGAATAGACCCTGTTAAGAAAAATAACCAGAAACAGCAAGAAATGGTTATCCTCTTGTCCACCAAATCCTCTACTCTTCTTCTTCCCCTTCTTTCATTTGATTTTGATCTACTAA